>JAOTRH010488963.1:0-24473 GCA_034768845.1 Heliamphora exappendiculata
AATATTCTTTTTAATATAGGATTTTATGCATATTTTATTTGACACTTAGCACTTCTTTTATGTTCATTATATTAATGCCAATCTAGTTTGTTTCAATAATATGCATGTTGTAGTTACTTTCTTCAAAATTTTGTTTAGAATAATTTAGTTTGTTTTGTAGCAATCCATATTTAGGTAATTTTAATAATTTCTAGCATGCTTGTATTCTTTTGTTTAAATTATGATAGTTTAGTTTACTTTGTGAATATTGCATCTGGGAGTGTTCTATGTATCCTTTAGCTAGAAATTGCATCCTATATGACTTAGGATTTTCTTTTCTTATTCGTTCTACTTTGGAATGCTATGTACATATATTATGTATTTTTCATATTTGATTTTGGGTGTTATCTCTTTGCCTCCATTTTTCTTATTTGCATGCATTTGAGAAATTATGTTAAAAAACCAATGATGATAAGTAGAGGCAAACCTTATGGTTGGGCGAACGGGGTGCCTAACACCTTACTCGATTCGTACATTATCCTCCGAACCCTCTTTCTCTAGTTAACGTTTTTAAGATCAGTAGCCATTTTTTTTTGTTTTTCTTAGTTTTTTTCAAAAACTAAGTGGTGACTCTATTTTCAATAAAGAAGGGATTTTCAAATTTTAGTTTTCTAGGTGTTAAAATATTTTTGCAAATATCGTTGAATTTCCTTATTTTTGAAACACTTTTTTTAGAAAACTCCTAAATCCCAACGCCACACATTTTCTGGCAACTCTGCTGGGGACTGGTTTCCAAAATCGAATAATAGGGCTAGACTCAAAAGTATAATTGGCTCTTAATAAAATTTTTCGTTTGCATTTTTGCATACATATGCATTGTTCTTCAAGCCCCGGCCTGGTCAACCTGATGCCCTGAACGTTAGTCCGTTTCGGGGATTGTTAGGGAGACGGGCAACCCTTACTGGCTGTACGCTATCATAAGTGCAGTAAAAGAGTTCAGGCGTACTGCTTGACGATGTTCGACACCACTCTAGGCATGGGAGGTATATACCCGGCTCTATTCAGAAGGTACCCCGTTCTATTGATTAAAATCAGTCTTTTGCATATAGTGAACTTAAAACCCCCCATTTAGGTGTTGCTAACCCTAGTAGGATTATGTGTTTTTCTTCATTATATGTTTTGTTTGCATACTGTTAGGATTGTTTTGATCAGGTTTAGGCTAGTTCTTTCTCCGGGTTCAACCTGAGTTTTCTGTTATCCTTTGCTTAGGCTAGCTTTTCCTTCGGGTTCTTACCCGGGTTTTTGTTTCTCACCACTTTTAGTTTTTCTTACCATCATCATGACCATGTTTCGTCTTAACTTCTAGGGTGATTTCTCTCTCCTCCGAGATCTTCTCGGGTCGTTAGTTCTTCTCCCCTTGACATAGGCTCGTTTCCTTTAAATCCTCGACATAAGCTCATTTCTTTCAAACCCTTGTAATATCCATGAGAATTATTTTTCTACCGTCATGCTGCTCGCTTTTTCTTAAAATTTTTAGGTCGAACTAGTCCGGTCACCATAGCTTTGTTTTCTTGCCAGAGTGCTATCCCTTTTAGACAAACCTTCCCCTTAGAATTTAGTTGATCCCTTTTTCAGCCATCATAATGGTTTTTTAGTCATCATGTTGCTATGCTGCCAAAATGAGCCCGGTAGGGGAATTGTTATAGCTTCCATGGTTATCTGCTCATGATCTGTTGTTTTGAAAATCTGAGATACTTGCTATCTGTTGTCATAATATTTGCCCAGAAAGTGTCTGTTACTAGTCATTTTGCTTTTGGGATCTAGGTTTCTCTGTGGGATTATCATTGGGCTGAGAAAGTACAGTCATCACGTGTCTGGAAAAAGATCAATGACAAAAAAACTTTGTAGGGTATCTGAACAGTCGACTGAGTCCGCTTAAATGGCAAAAAATGAGAGGAATCTGGCAGCCCTAATGAGGGCGATTACTGATATATAGAGAGCCATAGAACAACAGACCCAGGCTCAAGTGCAATGTCAGGCACATATTCGGGCAATTCAGGCTCGTATCCCTGTTGCGAATGGACAATCGAATGACACGAATGAAAATAAAGAGGACTTTTGGGATGACAACTAGGTCCCCGATGGACTGCAAGTTGTTCCACCACCACCACGGAACCCTCGTCAGGTGATAGTCGAGAAGGAAAACACTGCGCAGTCTAAAGAGTCTGCACTGATTGAGAAGATCGATCGGATGGAGAAGGTCCTCAGGAAAGCCAAGAGAGTCGAAGAATACATGTTAGATGTAGGGAGACCATGTTTGTTCCCATATGCTAAATTGTCAAAAAAATTTAAAATGCCGAACATGGAAAAGTTTGATGGAACCAGAGATTCTAGAATCCATCTCCGAATGTATGTTGGCACCCTGTCACCGATGGTTATTGATGACTAATTGAAGGCTAGTTCTTTCATCGATCTCTTTCTGGGGCAGCCCAGAAATGGTTTCTTTCCCTTGATGAAGCTAAAACCAGGACTTGGGAAGACATTGTAACGGTTTTTATTAGCCAGTATAGTTACAATGTCCAACTTGACGTAACTACCCGAGAGCTCGAGATGACCCGACAGGAGAGCATGGATTCCATTGTTGACTTCTTGACCATATGGAGGGGTAAGGCCGCCAAAATGACAAACAGGCCCACTAAGAAAGAAAAGGTAAGGATAATGGTTAAGAATTTACAGTCTCAATTAAAGCGCTGCCTCATCACGCAGCCACTTTCTACCTTTAAACAGTTATTCGACGCTCGGCTGTAAATTGAGGATTCTATCCAATCCGGTGATATCGAGAAAACAAAGTTCAGTCAGAAACCACCAAGAAGGAGTTTCTCCACAACCAACCAGAATCAATCCGATACAACTAACCTCGTGTCCCGTTCGGGCGAGATAAACCTTTTGAACCCTTCTTCTTCCACCCATCAAACAAGCAACCTTCAGCAGTTAGGCGATGGTCAGCAAACGCAACAACGGCCACGAAGAACTTTCACCCCACTCAACATCCCATTATCCACTGTCTTAAGCCGTCTTGTAGAAAAAGGACTCATCAAGGTACTAGATCCCATGCCAGCTCCCGACCCGCTTCCCCCAAGATACAATGCCTCTCAATACTGCGCCTTCCACCAAGGCCGCGGGCAGTTAACTGACAAATGTATGAGGCTCCGTCATGAGATTTAGAATCTCATTGACAACAAAGTGATCCCTCCTCCGTCAGCTACCCCAAAGCTGAATGTCACTACTAACTCACTGCCGAATCATGCCAGGCAAGCTGGGAAAAATTACATGTCACTGGGAGAATCGGAGGACCCGAGTCAGCACATCTGTTGAGCACACCTACCACGCTCTGTTGTTTTAACAACGAGGATCAGACGGCATGCTCATTTATGATGATTAGAGGCAGTCGAGAGAGGATTGAAGAATGGAATGATAATACCTGGAAATGGTATCAATTGATAATCCAAGCCTACCAACAAGTGGAGGAGCGCAATGAAGAAGATGATTGGCCATTAGATTACCCGACTCGATCTTATGGGTTTGGTCATACACTTGATGGAATCACTATTCCCCAACTTTTTGAGGAAGAAGTGTACGTTGACGAGATGCAGTCCTACTGTATGGTAAGAATCGTGTTAAAATCAGACAGGACAGAGTGGACTGATTTATGGGCTGCCTAGGAGCAGCAAGTAAATTTTATCGAGGAAGACATCTGGGAAGAAACTGATAATACATGGGCTATTGAAGATGACGAGGAAAGAAGAAAAAGGGCAACCGTTAGTAAGTTAAATGATTTGTTGGCATTTGAAAGCCCTCTGCATGTAAACGAAATAAGACAGGCTGATAATGTGATGCCGGGATTATGGGATCCCGAAGACGGCGTGGAATACCTAACTAGAAGTTGACGACATTTTAAACCAGCTCAGTTAGGAAGAGGACAGCCAAATGGGAAAGGGAAAGAGACAGAGCAAGAGGAGGAGGATGTTGCTGTACTGAGACAGTTGAGGAAGATGCAGGCCAACATCAGTATCTGGGGCTTCTTGATGACGTCACATAAGCATAGACAAGATATTTTGAAGGTATTGAACAAGGCCAGTGTCCCGATAGATGCAACCCCCGAGCAGCTTATTGGGCTTATTCTGCCAGCCACCGAACCAAGAGTCATTTCCTTTTCTGATAAGGATTTGCCCGCTGAAAAAAAAAGTCACAACAAGCCGCTACATATCACTGTCAAATGCCTAGAAAAGTGGGTTCTAGTAACCCTTATTGAAAATGGGCCTGCCTTGAATGCTTGCCTATTAAGAACGGCTGTCTGCCTAGGGATGAGGCCAGATCAGTTTACTCCCTGCAATCAATGAGTGCGAGCTTATGACAACACAAGAAGGGATGTACTAGGACTAGTGTCATTCGCCGTTTCAGTAGGACCTCTAGAGACGTCAGTTGAGTTTCACGGGCTAGACGTACCGGCCTCCTTCAATCTGCTGCTGGGCAGGCCGTGGCTGCATGACCCAAATGTCCAGGCGGTACCATCTACCCTTCACCAAAAATTGAAATTGATAAAGAACAGGACCGTTTTGACTATCCACGGAGAAGACATCATTCACCCCCCGAAAGGAGGAGTGGGCACAACTCTGTTAGAAGTTCAGCATAGTGAAGATGATGTGTTGCTCAATGGTTTTCGATTCGATAAAGAATAGGTTATTCAGATGCTGATGAATGGATAAGAAAGATATGTCAACCCGCGGACCGTAACAATGATGAGGAAAATGCCCTTTTTCCCATGCATGGGATTAGGACGCAAGCACCAGGGAATCCCAAAACTCATTCAGGTATTGCTGACTTCACACCATTTTGGTCTTGGGTATAAACCAATGGGAGAAGATCTGGAAGAGCCTAGAAAGGGACGAAAGGCCAATTATTCTGGGACGCTCAACGGATATTTTGTCAAGGAGGGGGAAGATTTCCTGTATTATGGCTTTCTAAAACCATGGATCGACGAAGAGACCAATCAAAAATTGCCAGGGTTGGAGATTTTTCTCAGCCACCAGCTGTCTGACATAGAGGAGGAAGAGGCATTGGAAGGGAAAGAAGAAGAAGGAAAGAAGGACCAAGAGGAAGACTGGGTTGACAAGCTCGATGGTACTGACATGGAAGTGCTGTTCAATGAGAATATGGCTCAGTTGCGTATAACCGAATCAGACTGCTTGATGATGGGTTTCAGCGCACCAGCCGACTGCACTAAGCTTATCGTTGATGCCACTGCAAAAGAAATGAAGAATTAGACCATCAAGTTTTGTAATGAGCAGGTCGTTTATCCCGAGTCCGAATTTGAGTCGGAGTCTGTAGTTGAGAGCACATATGTTGGTGCTTCTCTCTCTACTTTTACCATCGAATTTGTAATTCCCACTGTTCTTAATGAAATGAACAAAGTTTTCGGTTACTCTGCTTTGTTTGATTTATTTTATACGCTTTCTGATGATTTTAAATTCGACGGGGATATCCCTGAAGAAATAAAACTTTTAATAAAAAGAGAAGAAGAAATGCGTGCCCAACTAATAATTGAAAAAATTTTATCAATAAATCTGGATAATAAAACTAACCCGCAAAATGTTCAAATTGGTTCTTCTTTATCCTTAGTTAAACAAGAATAATTAATAACTTTATTAAAAGAATTCGAAGATATGTTCGCATTGTCTTACGAAGATATGCCTGGAATTGATCATGATATTGTCCAACACCACATCCACTTATACCTTGATACCACACCGGTCAAACAAAAATTAAGACAGATTTGGCCAGAATGGGCTTTGAAGTTCAAGGAAGAGGTTATCAAACATATCAACGCTGGGTTCCTGATAATAACCGAGTATCCGAATTGGGTAGCCAACATTGTTCCGGTACTAAAAAAAGATGGTCGTATCCGAGTCTGCATGGATTTTTGGGACCTTAACAAGGCTAGTCCGAAGGACGATTTCCCACTGCCACACATTGATGTCTTAGTCGACAGTATTGCAGGGCATGCCTTGTTATCATTCATGGATGGTTTTTCGGGTACAACCATATTTTGATGGATCCCAAAGACAGAGAGAAGACGACATTCACCACGCCTCGGGGCACCTATTGTTATTGTGTGATGCCGTTTGGTTTGAAATATGCAGGGGTAACCTATCAAAGGGCTGCCATTACCTTATTGCATGACATGATACATAAGGAGGTCGAAGTGTACGTGGATGATATGATAGACAAATCCAAGGATAGGGAAGGCCACATCACAACTCTGTAAAAATTCTTTGAAAGGATTCGAAAGTACAAGATGCGGCTCAACCCGCAAAAGTGTGCATTTGGAGTTACTGCCGAAAAAATGCTCAGATTCATGATCACTTAACGAGGCATTGAAGTCGACCCTTCGAAGATCAAAGCAATTTTGGAAATGCCTTTTTCGAAGACCGAACGAGAAGTTAGGGGCTTTCTGGGAAGAATCCAGTTTATCAGTCGGTTCATCGCAAAGTTGACAACTACCTGTGAGCCTCTCTTTCGCTTGTTGAAGAAGGGAGTCAAGTTTGAGTGGGATCAGAAATGCCAAGGCGCCTTTAATGTCGTACGACAGTACCTACAAAATCTACTTGTTTTAGCTCCTCCCGAACTTGACAGGCCACTAATTCTTTACTTGTCAGTGACTGACTTCGGTTATGGGATGTATGCTGGCACAAGAAAGAAAAATTGAGATTAAAAAGGCCGTCTACTACCTAAGTAAGAAGATGATGGGGTCAAAAGTACGATACACGCCGCAGGAGAAGACATACTCGGCCTTGGTTTGGGCTTCCCAAAAATTATGGCATTATATGTTGTCTTTCATAGTGAACATCATCACCCGGATGGATCCATTGAAGTATCTGTTCAAAAAGTCAGCACTGACAGGAAGGCTGGCTTGATGGTTGCTGCTATTATCAGAGTTTGATCTAAAGTACGTCACCCGAAAGTCAGTCAAAGGCAGGGCAGTGGCAGAACTCTTGGCCGATCAACCAATTGAAGGAGGTGAAGACACGAAGTTTCAGTTTCTTGACGAATAGCTAATGAGAGTTGGGGATAACAAATGGACTTTATATTTTGATGGTGCTTCCAATCAATATGGCTACGGAATAGGAGTCCTTCTTATCACTCCCGACAAATCGCATGTCTCCTTATAATTGAAACTCAATTTTGAAGTCACCAACAATCAGGCTGAGTATGAAGCCTATTTAGCTGGATTGGGGGCAGCCCTGGAACCAGGGGCAAAGAAACTAGAAGTCATCAGAGACTCAGCACTAGTGGTTTCACAAGCTAGAGGAGAATGGAAGGTTAGAGACGTAACATTGATTGTCTACCATTAGGAACTAGAGAAGCTGATACCGTGCTTTGAACTGGTGATCTTCACCCATGTACCAAGACTGCAGAACAAGTTCGCCGATGTACTGGACACCTTAGCATCCATGATTGACAAATCGCTCGGAGCCCAAATGAGGCCCTTGATAATTGAGCAAAAGAGGAAGCCGGCTTATAAGATAACAGCCGCCATTAAAGAAAGCACTGACGGCCTTCCATGGTACTTTGACATTCAGAACTTCGTAGAAAAAAGAGAATATCCCAAGTTTACCAATAAAAAGGACAAAAGGGCAATACGACAATTATCTGCGCAGTTTGTCGTTTGTGGTGGTAGACTGTACAAAAGAGGACATTTTAGGGTCAACAAGCTATGTGTAAACACTGAAGAGGGCCAAGAGCGGATGAAAGAGATACACGCCGGAGTCTGTGGGCCACACATGAGTGGTAACATGCTAGCCAAGAAGATCCTACGACAAGGGTATTTTTGGAGGACGATGGAGACAGATTGTATACAGTTCGTACGGAGGTGCCATAAGTGCCAGATTCACACAAATCTTATGCACATTCCCCCATCTCAGCTGTACAACCTAACGTCACCATGGCCATTCTCAGTATGGGGCATCGACGTGATTGGTAGGGTAACACCAAAGGCATCAAATGGACATGAGTTTATCTTAGTGGCCATCGACTATTTTACTAAGTGGGTAGAAGCAGCCTCCTACTCGGTATTGAAGGCCTCCCATGTTGCTAGGTTTATCAAGCAAAATATTATTTGTCAATACGGGATCCCACATGAAATTATATCGGATAATGGCTCACATTTCCAATGCGAGGTTCTGGATCTTTTCGAGAGATACTGAATAGTGGCTCACAAGTCCTCGCCATATCGGTCGCAGACCAACGGGGCAGTTGAGGCAGCAAACAAGAACATTAAGAAAATTCTGTAAAAGATGATCAACTCACATAAGGATTGGCCAGAACACCTATCATTCGCACTTTGGGGATACTGAACATCAATCAGAACCTCAACAGGAACAACGCCATACTCTCTAGTGTATGGGATGGAAGCCGTACTCTCCATTGAGGTGGAAATCCCCTCATTAAGAGTAGTGGCCGAGGCCAGTATTCTAGAAGCAGAATGGCAAAGGAATCAAATGGAAGAGTTGCTCTTGTTTGATAAGAGAAGGCTGCAGGCTCTGTTTCACGTACAAGGTTATCAAAGGAGGATAGCTAGAGCATTCAGCAAGAAGATCAAGACCCGGCATCTTAGAGAAGGAGATTTTGTTCTTAAGGAGATCAGAGCTCCTATCTTTGATCCGAGAGGCAAGTTCAAACTAAACTAGTTCAGATCGTTTCTCATCAAGACCATCATGGTCGGTGGTGCAGTCATCGTTATGGATCTGGATGGTAATGTATTCTCCACTCCAGTTAACCTCGACCAACTCAAAAAGTACTATCCCTGAGGTAAAAATAAAAAAAAATAAAAGCTCGCTGAGTTGAAAATCGATAAGGCAACACAGGTAAAAGTTAGAACAGTTCGCAAGGCCAAAAACTCGAAAGGGCGACCTTGGTAAAAATTAGGGCACCACAAAAGGGGAGAGTCAATACTCGAGCAAAAATCGAGCCTGAACTACGTTAAGGCCTGATTCCATCTTTTTGGGATACGTAGGCAGCTTCTTTTGAGAAGTCCGGTCATATTCTTTGTTATTAACCATCTTCGAATCTAAGTAAGACCAATGAAAATTAATTTCTGGATTTTGATAATAAAGTCATTCAAGATTTGAATAAATTTGAACCATCCTAAACATGAAGTGGGAGTTTTTCATTACTTTAAGCAAGATTACAAAGTTTCAAAATAAAGGGAAGGTACGCAAGTCTCAAACTCTAAAAAAAAAAGCTATGAAATTTTCAAAATGAAGCAGAGTTCCTCAAACCCTTCTCCTTTTCGCTGCATGTTTCCCCTCCTCTTTATCCTTCTCCTCCTTGTCTTGTACTAGCCATGCCTTGTACCCAGTAGAAAGTTTAGGGCACTGCAGTTCCTGTATCTCCATCCGTGAGCGAGATGGCCAAGCGTCCTAATACAATAACAAAAATGGGGCCCGCAATGTAGATGAAAAACAGACGACCTCGAATGCTGGGAGATATGTTCTGACTTCGCTCGAACTGCAGCATGATCCTATAAGGATAGTAGAAAGTAGTCTGACACAGACCAATCAGCAGAATGCCAGGGTGGTCCACAGTGGTCAGAGTCATAGCGGGAATCTGCCACCAAAAACATTGCCAGGTAATGTGTGGGCCAGTCAGAGTAGAAAGATACTTTCGCCAAGATGCCTCAGTGTCACATATCTGATAACGCGGATGGTAAAGGAAAGCAGCAGCATTGTGCCTATCAGTAGGAGGCTTCTGTACAAGATTTACCTTCTCAATCAGTCAGACCTGTTGCAAGAGTTAAAATAGTAAGAGAAAGGCTTTGCAGTACGACATAGAACTTGACACAGAGGAAGACGTTAAGCTCACCTGGAGAAGTAAAGGGTTGACAGCAAAGGTGGTGGTTTGGCCACGATGAACAGCGTCCAAGCCCAGCAATGTCTCAGCTAAAACCAGAGGCACAAAGTCCTTTCCCACCCACATCTGATTAGCAATGTCAATAAGTGTACAACTAACACGACCTTCAGAGGGAACAAGAAGATACCGGGTAAGATGACAGAAGCAAAGAGCATAACGACGTCGCAGCTGAAAGTCAAGATCGCTAAGGTTGCCGGTAAGACTGAACCTTTCTATCAGCCAGGGAATGTCAAGATAGTCACATGATGTCAGTAGAGAAGCTTCCCTTCTAGATAGATCACAGAGTTGCATAACCTGCTGTCGAACTGAAAGAAAGGGAGTGGGAACGACAACGAAACTCCGCGGAGTCAGGTCCAAAATAATGGCAAACTCCTCCACAGTGGGGCAGAGTTCTTCAAGACCGAACCAAAAAACGTGAGACTACGGATCCCACAGTTGTGTAGCAGCCAACAGTAAAGTTCTGTTAATCTTCACAGTCCTCAGTGAGAAAAGGGCATTAAGACCGAAAGGGACAAAGTTCAAACGTTCGATATGGGAGAATTTCTCAATGCATGAAGAAAGGGGATTGGCCATCTGAGTCTAAGCAATAGCATATGGGGTCTCCAGGACAGTATTTATAGGGCAGAAAAGGGTGAAAAATGAAAAATTTGGTAAAAGGCACATTTATTGTGGCGGCCGCTACCTTGTAATTGGCGACCGCCAACTCCAAAAAGCACAGTACAGTGACATCATCCCTTTGACCGGGCGACCACCAAGTTTGAAGTAGCAACAGCCATGTCAGTTTCCTTGAAAGTGGCGACCGCCATGTTGGATCATGGCGACTGCCATGTTAAAACATGGCGGGTGTGGGATAGTTTGCAATCTGTGTGATCTGTATCAGTCGTGATACCTGAATTATGCATCAAATGCAGTTTGAACAACAAATAAAGAAAAATCATGCAACAGATGGACAAATGAAGTAATAAATAGTGCTAAGGGCCAAAGTGCTTCAAAAAGTAGTAGAGTATAACAAGGTAAAAAAAAAATTAAGGCACACAGGCCCATGAAGCAGATAAATGTGTCAAACTAGGGCATGCAAGTCCATCAAAATAAATCAAGAATTAAATGAAACTGGGGAAGAGGGGAGCTCTCTCTCTCACTAATGCTTGGGGCAGACCCGGCGGGAGGAAGGACCAGCCTCGTCCGAGCTCACATCCTCAAAGAGCCTCTCGATGTAGTCATCACCGTCACTGCCGAAAGAAGAAGATACCACTCTGGATCGGCTCCGAAGAGACGAGACTGACCCTTTAGAACGAGCCCGAGAAGATGCCCGGGAACCGCGACCTCGAAACGGGGATGGAGCTGGAGCAGGTGGCCTAACAGGAGCCTGTGGTGGTATTATGCCGGTGGCTGGGACTAGAATCTGCCAGATGAAAACCAGGATCAGAACAGAGTACAAAAAAGCACAGAAACTTTAGAAAGATTCAAGAGAATACTTACTATGGCTGCAGGATTGAAAGCAATGCCAGCTGCCCGTACGGTGGCGTCAAGCTGACGGATCAATGCTCTCTGACCCATAAGTATCGGCAACAGACGGTCCACCCATGCCTGATTAAACTACAGAAAGGAAAAGAAGAGGTCAGTCAGACAAATGCAGCAGAAAATGAAAGAAAGGAGTAAGGATAAGGGAATACCTGGCCAATCTATGCTCTGAACTCATAAACTGGCGGGACTGGAACAGGAAGGGAGAAGGGGAAGCCATAGGCCACGGTCTGAATCTCCTAGGGAATCTTTGAACCTATCACTCCTTCGGCTCCAGCAGCTCCAGCTCCGGGACCAGCAACTCTAGCAGCACCAGCATCAGCATCCTTCGGTGCCTGTCCCCTCCTCCTACCACCAGGACTAGCCGGGCCAAGAGCTAAGGGACCCATCAGGTGTGCACGGGCCCAGGCTGTGTGGTCCCCCTCCGCCACCAGTAGCTCTAAAACTGGGGTCCCCACTGTCTCCAGCAACAAGTCGATAAGGCTCAGATGATCAGTCCGGCATATACGAACTGGAGGGACCACTGGTATCCTGAAGCGATCAAGGCCGAGCGACTGGCGAACCACTCACTCGCCAAGATAGTACCCCCTACTGATTGGGCCCTCCAGCAAGATCCGCCTGGAAGTGATATCTCGGCTGCGCATCAGATCTGCGCCGGCCTTATCCTCTGCTCCTCGCCGACGTCCCAATGAACCTGCAGTAATACAAATAGAGAGCAGTGAATACAGTACAACATGATAGCCAGTGTATAGCATACATAATCAGTGTGTAGAGAATAGCATAATACCTGGTCGGGAGTCAGTCGGTCCAGTAAAATTCGAAACCGATCAATGTCCTTCCCCCCAGTCTTCTTCCCCTTTAGTCCTCAGGACCACCGAGCTGCTCAGGGAATGACCAGAGGGTCTGCTACAGTGTTCACTAGGATGTGAAGCCCGAGGAACTCATAGGTCCACAACTACAAAGATGAAGATGTCAGCAAGCAAATAATAACAATCAACAGAAATGAATGGAAAAGTGCATAAACTAAATCATACATCCTAAACCCTCAAGTGTCCCCCAATACTGAGCTCATGGGGAAACCAGGTCAAGGTCCGCATGAAACTGTAGAGCGTAGCCAGAGCAGCGCCTCCCTAGTCGTACGAAGCTACCCGATCAAGACGAGCCAGGCCGCCCAAGTAATGCAAGTGGACGGTATTCTCCTTGTTCGAAAACAAGGAGGTACCAAACATAAACATCAAGAAGCCTCGGGCGACCCACTCGTAGTGATGAGGCTCGGTGCACTGGAAGTGTCGGAAGTGGTCAAAGAACCAAGTGTATCTGACTCGATCCCAGTCCATCTGCGTAGGGACAGTCATGAGAAAGTACAGCTGTGCGTCGGACGACTGAGCTATGGATGGATCAAATGGAATAGGGGCACCACCCACTCGGATGCCCGTGATGAGTGCAAAGTTCAGAGGCGTAAGGGTGGCCTCGAAGGTGGTGAAATGGAAAGTGTTGGTGGTATCCCACCACTGCTCGGCCAGGGCTGTCAGCCATACCCGATCATTGCTCGTCCTACCCAATAGGGGTATGAAGCGAGCAAAGCCAGAGGCATCGATATAAGCCTGGCTAGGAGCGGGGAGGGCGTCGTACCACTCCAACACCTCTCCGGAGGCAGAACCTCTGAAGCTTCGGACGTAGTGACCAGCTTGTAAAGAGAAGACAGATAGAGAATACATAAAGAACAGATTGAACAAGCAAAGTGCAGGGAAACAACTGAGAACAAAACCTAGGTTCCTTTAGTCTTTTCAAGCCCTAGAAAATCAGGCACCTTAACCTTAGGTTCGTGATTTCTGCACATCCTAGTAACCATAAGCCCTGGTGTACCAGGCAAATCTCTATCATTCTAATGTTCTTCCAAAAATTAAAAAAAAAATATATATATTAACAATTTTGTGTTTTACCCCTTTTACCCTAATTTTTTGGGATTAATTTTTTAGGAATCTTTAAAAATTTGTCCCAATAAAAAAAACAAAAAATAAAATAAAATAAAATATAAAAAAATCTTCCTAAAATCTATGAGATTTTCTAGCATTTTCTTAAGATTTTTTTCAAAATTTTAGGAATTTCTTACAATTTTCTAATATTTTCTTAAAATTTTCCTAAGATTTTTCTAACAATTTTCTCAAAATCTTCTTCAAAATTTTTAGGATTTTCTATGATTTTTTCAAAATTTTCTAAATTTTTTTCCAAAATTTCTAAGATTTTCTAATAATTTTCTCAAAATTTTCTTCAAAATTTTTAGGATTTTCTAAAATTTCTAAGATTTTCTAACAATTTTCTCAAAATTTTATTCAAAATTTTTAGAATTTTCTAAAATTTGTAGCAAAATTTCTAGGAGTTTCTGATAATTTTTTCAAATTTTTTTTAAAATTTGTTAAGATTTTCTAACAATTTTCTCAAAAATTTCTTCAAATTTTTTAGAATTTTCTAAGATTTGTTGCAAAATTTCTAGGATTTTCAAACATTTTCTTAAAATTTTCTTAAAAAATCTTAGATTTTTCTAAACATCTTCTTAAAGTTCTTCTTTAATTTTTTTTAGGGGTTTTCAGAAATTTTCAAAATTTTCTAAAAAGTTTTCCAAATTCTCTAGGACTTTCTAGAAACTTTCCTAAATTTTCTAAGATTTTTGTTGAAATCTCCCTGGGTTTCTAGAAATTTTCCTTAGTTTTCCAAATTCCCTAAAATTTTTCCTAGGATTTTGATAAAAATAACCCATTTAATTTTCATGCCCCGAAAATAAAAACAAAGTTTTTTCCTTAAACTTTTATAAATAATAATTGCCCATTTTTGCTGTTTGCTTAGAATCCTAGTATCCCTACTGTTTTAATCTCTATCGCATAGATACCTAAGCTATGTTTCAAATCCCAATCACCATCCACAACATCAAAATCATTCAACACATCAAAATAAATCATCAATATCATCATTACATTATCATATGGGGGATTCTAGGCATGCGTCTACGTTTGAGATACTTCATGCTTTGGTATTAAAATAGTAGGGATAGAATATTTACCAATGGGCGTCGACGAGACAGGTGGTGGTCAGGCTCTCGCAGAAGAACATCGGCAGCAACCGCATCATCAGGAGGCTCGTAGCGTCTCATCCCACGTGGAACCACGCGGTGAGGCAATGGAGCGTAGGTGTGCGGGTCGAAGGGGGACGAATGACCCTCTCCAGCATTGGGATCCAAAAAGTCAATCATCGTGGCCTCTGTGGCAGATCAGTAGCCGCCTGAGCCTCAGCAGCAGCTTGTGCCTCCTCAGCAACACGACGGGAGGCAAGCTCTTTCTCGAGCACGAGGGCATCCATCACAGTAGTGGGCTGCGTGGAAGTGCCCCCACTGGTAGAAGGGACACCCATAGAAGAGCCTGCAGTAGCAGAGGGGCCCCGTCGTGCCCCCAAATTGTCATCCTCATGGCCTTGGCCCGCCATGAAGAGGAGTGGAATCACAAACAATCGTGTGAACTGGAGAGAAGCGAAAAGAAAGCGAGAGAGAAGGTTGAGAGCACTAGAGTTTAGAGAGAGAGTGAGGAAGGAGCGAATGAACCTGATCCGCGTGCTTCAAAGAGCTTTATGCGCGCTTGGAGTTGGCAGTCGCCAACTCCAAAGTGATCGCCGGTTTCCTGAAACGCCACACGGCGATCGCTAGGTTCGAAGGGATTTTACTCGGTGACCGCCATGTCAGAAGGGTTTGGGCTTGGCGACCGCCAGGTGTCCAAAAGTCACGTCGTGTCAAACTGCCATTATGACGATTTGGGGTTTTGGAATGGGCTTTTTGGGATTTTAATACATGCTTTTACTTATCTTGTTATTTGCATGCATTTTATTTAAAATAATAATAATTTTTTTTAGAAAACGAAAAATCTTTAAGTGTTTTTCATTAAAATTTTTAGTGAGCATATTCTTTAAAAAAAAATCTCGTCTGTTTAGAAATATCTCCAAAAATAACTTGGTGAGTTTTGAAACCATTTTATTTTTCTCTCATTTCGCATCTCGTTCCGAATTTTTAAGGTCTTAGCTCGGCCAATTAATTCGCAATCTTTCTTCCCAATAAATCTAATTTTAAGCCGTAATTTGACTTTTAAATTATTTTTTTCTCTCTTATTTCGCACCTCGTTTCGAATTTTTAAGGTCTTAGCTCGGCCTATTAATTCGCAATCTTTCTTCCCGATAAATCAAAATTTTCAGCCATAACTTGGCTTTTGATCATTTCAATCTCGCTTCTGATAAATCTAATTCCAATTCCCGCATTCTTAGATCCTGACTAATTCGATGTTTACCTCGACGATCCTCCTTACGACCCTAAACTGACTCGACGGTCCTTCTCATGACCTTAAACTGACTCATCGGTCCTCCTTACGACCCTAAACTGACTCGACGGTCCTCCTCACGACTCTAAATTGACTCATCGGTCCTTCTCACGAACCTAAACTGATTAATCGGTCCTCCTCACGACCTTAAACTGACTCGTCGGTCCTCCTCACGACCCTAAACTGACTCATTGGTCATCCTCATGACCCTAAATTGACTCGGTCCTCCCCATGACTCTAAACTGACTCGTCGGTTCTCCTCATGACCCTAAACTAACTCTTCGGTCCCCCTCATGACCATAAACTGACTCGTCGGTTCTCCTCATGACCACAAACTGACTATTCGATCCTCCTCATGACCTTAAACTGACTTCTCGATCCTACTCATGACCCTAAACTGACTCGGATTGCATTATACTTGTCATTCATCATCTTTACATTTTTGCCCATGAACTACGTTCTGGTCTGATCCCTACCAAAAGGGGTATGTAGGCAGCTCGATGAAAATTCGAATACGACTAACATCATATGCATGTTTGTATGTTTGTGGCCTAAGATTGACGGCTCGGTAAAATAGATGTTGTCTCTGGATCTTTAATATAACTTACTCTACGTGTTGTTACGCAAGTTATATCAAAGAGGGGTAACTGTAGACACCCCAATTTGACCCCGCCTAATCTTAGGTGAATTCGATGATGAAAATATGTAGAATAGTGCCTCAGTTCGATCCTCGAAAGCTAATCAAATCTCAGTATTCGAACCTAAAACCTTCAAACCAATAAAATTTTGATGAACCATCGAAACTTGTTACCCAAGTAAGACGACCGCTAACTTGCATTGTGGCAACCGCCATAGAACTTTGTAGAAATTCTAGCAAAAAATGGCGACCGCCACCTATCATCATGGTGACCGTCATAGAACTTTGTAGAAACTTCCAAAAACATGGCGACCGCCAACTTGTATTGTGGCGACCTCCAACTCCAAATGGCCTGACGTGTCCCAAAACGTGACAACATCTCATTGGTTGAAGAATTTTATAAATACTGTATCCCAGCATATGTTTTTAGTACGAATTTTGAGTGAGAGAGACTCTGCCGATATATCGAGTGATCCCGAGCTCCGACGCCGAAATCCTGCCGAACCTCCGATCGACGTTGAAGTCTTGCTTGGATCACTACTCAAGGACTGGACCATTGAAGCACATTCTCGACTTGAGAATTCCCCGCCAATCTAGGTACTTCGTTTAGATCCCCGATCCTTCTAACTCCATTCTCTCTCTTTTGGAGTGATCGGGTTAAAAATTCAATTTCAATTCATATATTTCATTTTATTGCATTCTTGCTTTACTTATTAATTGCCTTATTTATTTATGTTCTAGTATTTTCTTTCATTTAACTTACTTGTTTATTTGTTTGCTTATTTAAATTAAGTTTAATTAAATCATTAAATAGTGCCAGCATTCCTAACAATTATAACTTGTTAATATTGTCAATTGTTCTAATTAAGACACTTACATAAAAATAGTTGTAATTGCTAATATTACATCCATTTAAATTCTAGCATTTTATTTATTTATTTTTTTCTTACATTAATTTAATGTTCTAGCATTTAATTTTCCTTTTTAGTCTAAATTTCATTTCAATAGCATTTTATTTTATTTTCTTGTAATAATTAGTTTAATGGTCCATTTTCATTTCTTAAATGTTTATTTTCTTCAAGCACTAATGTAATTTCTTTTTAATGCACAATTTTCTTAATTAGTTTAATGTTCTAGTAGTCTTGTTGTATTTTCACTTTAATGTAATTTATTTTTCTAGTATTTTCTTTTAATATATTATTTTATCTTCTTTTATTGTCAACTTTATTTTTTTTAATACTAATACTCAATTTTATTTTTCTTTTAGTTTAATATTTCTTTTCTAACTTTTTACTTTCTATTTTCTTTTCTTTTTCTTTCAATATTAGCATAATTTCTCTTTCTAATATTTTATTTTATTTTCATTTCCTTATAATATTTTATTTTCTATTTCTTCTCTTTTAATGTTAGTTTAATTATTTTTTATTAGTATATCTTTTCATTTAATTTTAGTATTTATTTTTCTTTTAGAAATTTTTTCTTTTTTTTCTTTATTTTATCTTTATTTTATCTTCATTTTCATTAATCCCAAAAAAAATCATAAAAAGTCTTTTAACCTACATATAATCTTTAAGTGTAATTTTCTTCTCTTTTATTTGTTTCTCTATTTTTTTAAAACACAAAACATGAATAGTTAGGTTTTCTTTTCATTAGTTTAATAAGTATTTTTCTAACTTCTTCTTTTTAGCATAAATCTGCTTTGAAAATTCTATCTTCTTTAAAATTTTAAAAATCTCTTCCATGTTTAATTTCTTTCTTAGTAAATATTTTTTTTAATGAAGGATTTTATGCATATTTTATTTGACACTAAGCACTTCTTTTATATTCATTATATTAATGCCAATCTAGTTTGTTTCAATAATATGCATGTTGTAGTTACTTTCTTTAAAATTTTGTTTAGAATAATTTAGTTTATTTTGTAGCAATCTATGTTTAGGTGATTTTAACAATTTCTAACATGTTTGTATTCTTTTGCTTAAACTATGATAGTTTAGTTTACTTTGTGAATATTGCATGTGGGAGTATTCCATGTATCATTTAGTTAGAAATTACATGACATAAGACTTAGGATTTTCTTTTCTTATTCGTTCTACTTTGGAATGCTATGTACATATATTATGTATTTTTTATATTTGATTTTGGGTGTTATCTCTTTGCCTCCATTTTTCTTATTTGCATGCATTTGAGAAATTATGTGAAAGAACCAATAATGATTAGTAGAGGCCAACCTTATGGTTGGACGAACGGGGTGCCTAACACATTTCCCGATTCGTACCTTTGCCCCTGAACCCTCTTTTTTTGGTTAACGCTTTTAAGATCAATAGCCATTTTTTTATATTTTTCTTAATTTTTTTCAAAAACTAAGTGGCGACTCTATTTTCAACAAAGAAGGGGTTTTTAAAATTTAGTTTTCAAGGTGTTAAAATATTTTTGCAAACATCTTTGAATTCCTTTATTTTTGAAACACTTTTTTTAGAAAATTCCTAAATCCCAACGCCACAGTAGGTAATTTGTTGAACTATGTAAATCTGCCTTTTTTCCATTTATGTTTGTATTCTAGGCCCTTTTAGCACAATAAGTCAAATACCAAACCCACAGATTTTAAAGCTATTTCGCTATGTAATGTGAATTATAAGTTAATTTCTAGAGTTATTGCCAACAAGTAGAAGACTTTGTTGCCCTTGGTGTTATTAGAATCTCAAAGTGCTTTTGTGGCTGGAAGGCTGATAACGAACAATATTCTTATAGGTTTGGAACTTTTCTACCATCTCAAGAATAAGAGATAAAGGGTTGAAGGACTTATGGCGTTGAAATTAGATATGAGTAAGGCCTGCGATTGGAGTATCCTTCTTGGAGGTATGTTGAATGGTGGATTAGTTTGATTATGAAATGTGTTAGAAGCGTCAAATATAGAGGTATTATTAATGGGAATCCATCTAATATCGTTGTTTCACGCTGAGGCCTAAAACAGGATGACCCTCTCTCACTATATATACCTTTTTATCATTTGTATAGAAGGTTTTCAGTCCTACTACGCAAATCTGGATCCGAAGGGGTTATCTAAAGTATTCAAATCAGAACAGGCTTCCCTAGTATCTCCCTTTTTTTTTTGCATATAATAGTTTAAGAACTGGTATGAACATATCCACATCATATGGTATGGATCGATTTTTTGAAAAATAGTTTGGTTTTAATTCTAAATAATTAGGAACCATTCCTTATGGTTTAGTTCACAGATTAAGTTTCAAAAAATTGTATAGAAGCAAACCAATCGTTATCTATTTTTGTTATATTCGTATTATATTATGTAATATATATAAAAATTTAAAAATATTATTATTTTATTTCACATCTTCTATTTTTCTTTGTTTTTTTCTATTTTATTATTATTATTATTTTTCTCATAACATCATAATATTATATAATTCATACTATTGGTATTAGATAAAAAATGCTATTCATAATTTATAGATATGAAAATATCTCTTTATAATAATATGAAATAAGTGGTAAAGTAAAATATAAATAATGTAAATAAAGAAGATAAAAACTAATAGAAAAAACAAACTTATGTGCATAAATATTTTAACATAAAGTAGGTAACAATTATTTACCCTTAGAACCGCGGTTCAAAATCATAAGAAATTGTTATTTACTGTGTTGGTCTGATCTCATGATACATACAATTTAGTTTTGATTCTTAAATTTTTTGAATCATTTAGAATAATTTGGTTTTCAATTTAACTCAAAATTGAACGATGAAAACTCCTAATTTCGAAGATAATATTTCTTCGAGTAAAGATACATACCTTGAAAGGAGAAAGGAAATAGAGTGATGAGAAGATATTTTTAAATGAAAATGGTAATTAAGAAAGAAAGACCATGACAACCCCTAAAATGTTGCAGCGAAAAATCATAACCCGTGTACATTAAAAATGGGCTCTTTTACCATAATAAGCAATTTTTTAAACTTAATTAATGAATTAGGAACTTTTAAATTTCATTCTCAACCTACGTAAAAGTGTATTTAGCAAACATGTTTTCTTTACAAATGTGTTTAACAAAGGCTTTAGTTTTGGAGAAAAATATTTGAAAGTAAAACGTGTTTGCTAAACACGTTTTATGTTTTAATTTGCCGTAATACATAAAGCATTTTTAGAAAACACGCATTATTATTTTTGTAAAGAAAACGGTTTTTCTAATAACGTTTTAAGCTTTTATACAGAAAACGTGATTGCTAAAAATGCTTTAAGTCATTTTACAAAAAAAGTGTGTTTAGTAAGTACATTTTTAAGTTACACCGAAAACGTATTTGTAAGCATGTTTTTATAAAGAAGTCGTGTTTAGCAAACACGTATTTAACGTTTATAGACTTCAAAACTCTTCTTCTTCTCCGTTTGGGTTTATGTATTAAGTTTAAACCCTTCTCTCCTCTCAGAAACTTATCTTCTCGTAGAAATTCTTTTTCTCTCTCTCTCAGACGCGACTCAGGCGATGATTCCAGTCCTCTCGATCTCTCCCTGTCTCTGCCTCCCTCTCGATCTGTCCCCGTCTCTGCCTGGTTCTCGATCTCTCGTCTCGGCTTAACATATGTTTTCCCCCATCGAACCCAGCATTTTTGGTGGGTTTTGTACTCAGATTTTTATCTTATTGCATCAACATAGCTAGAGGATGATATATATAAAAGACTTGTCAAACTCGATCAATTGACTGAATCATGAGGCAATTTTCGATGGATTTGTCAAACTCATTTTATTGACTGAACATAGCATTAACTTAATTTTTTATTATAGCATCAACATATCTTTGTCAAACCCATTTTTTGGCAGGTTTTTGAGCTTGTTCATCTGGTTGTGATTTTGGCAAAAAGATGATTTTTCTTTCTATTGTTCAATTTATTTTTTATTTTTTATTTTTTTTTGTGATTTTTGCTGCTCTATTTGGTTGCCTAGAAAATTAAGGACAATATATGTGCATAATTTTAAAGAACTTGAATATTGCTAGTCGTGTATAATACGGTGTTTTAGTTTTGAAAATGAGAAGAAATTGTGCTTTTTTAATTATTGCTTGTACTACTATTTGTTACCAAACTGTTGAGTGGATTTTTATGCCGATTTTAACTTGTCTTATCACAAAAATAGTGTTTTTCGTTGATTAGGTTATTTATTTGGTGCAATTGGTGTACTTGAAAGCACTTAATTTATGTAAATATTTTTATAAATTCCAGGAAATGTAAAAATACTAGACCTGTGTTTGATTCACTGGGAATGCTTTTGAGGAATGAAGTGCTTTCATATTGTTAAGTGTTCGAGATGGGATAAGAAGTGCGTTGATGAAAGGAAAATCGATAGTGTTGAATAGATTTTGTAGCATGTTCATCTTATTTAAATTATTAGCATTCCTTGTCCAGCTTTATTTTATCTAATTAGTGGTTGTCTCCTAGTTAATTAATATAGCTTGGACATTATTGTTCCAAATTTCTTGATTTTGCTTCAAGGTTGATTCAGTTACAGCCATTAAGCACGTTCAAGCCTTTTGTTGTAGCGGCTTGGCCAATGTTTAGAAAAACAACTAGGTTAATCTCTTACTACAACCCTAACAAGAGTTACAAAATTTTTTTTTCTTTATGTTGCTTCAAATTATTTGTTCAACATTTTGTTTTAAAACATTATTCTTGTTGCTAGCTCTGCAATTTAATGGTGGCTTTAATTTTTTTAAAATGAGGGAAAGTTCTAGGGAAATCCCTTTGATGTTTTGTTGATTTTCAAGCACAATTCTAACCTTAGGTTTTATCAATTGTATGGATCCTTTTCAAGAGGAGAAGAGCAAATGAGAAAAGAAAAAAGACGTATGTGGATGTGAAAACTAGGTGAATTTCTGATTTGTATTGCTTGATAGTTGGCTTTCCCTTTAAAGCTTATGCTGGTTATATGTCATTAATGCGTGCTACCATTCTGGTCAGACTGAGTCTATATATGCTTGCAGTGCCAGAATGTGAGATCTAATTCTTTATAATGTGTGTTTATATAAATAAGTGTTGTTTTATTGACCTTTCCTACCCCTCCTTCCTTGCTGTTTTTCCAAATGTCATAATATTTAATTTAGGATGGCCACATTTCTTATTACGGATAAGGAGCTTGCGTCTTGTTTTATTTTTTAATTTTTTTTTGCTTTTAGTGAACAAGAAACTTGTAAAGGCTAATTGAAGTCCTATGAAGCTGTGGATGTATTCTCAGAGTGCTTGTCAGAAGTTTACCTTGTTATTCATTTATGATTTTACATGTCTTTGATTTATTATTTCAGAATAAGAATACAACAGAATTCAGGTTTCGCAGCGTTAGTAACACTTCGAGTCGTGGGGGTAGGGGTGCCACTTATCATTATGGACGTGGTGGCTCAACTACATTCAACTAAATATATTCTCTTTTTATAAATTAAATATATATATTTTTACTTAATTAAGTTTTTGCTTTCACTAGGTTTAATGTGATACTATAGTTGGTTTGGTTATCCCAGTTGGATCTCAAATCCAAGTAAGGTGTTTTGGGGCGTAACTAGCCTTTTAAAACAAAATTATACCTTCTTAACCTAAAATCCTACTATTAAATTACTTATTTGCTAAGCCTACATCGCTTGTTGCTTAAACCAAACCTATATAGTTCCCACCGTGAACCGCAATCATATTGTCCACTTTTGGTTAGGTCTTCGTGTCTTTGAAACTCTTCGATGGAAATAAAGAATGGACTTACTCATATATCTCAAAAAAAATTTCCTACCTAGCCAATGCGACACAATCTCCCATAAGCCTACGTATATTCATGTGGGGCGCAATGTAGCACTGAAGTTTGCACAACGCTTGCTCCCATAAGGAGAGTCAAGAGGTGGCTCGTACATCATTTGATTATTTTTATTTTTTATTTTTTATTTTTTTAAAATAAAAAATATAATATAAAAAAAACAAAAATAGAAAAAAAAACTAAAAGTTTTCCCCAAACGGTGTTTCTCTTATATACGGAGTTCCGTTTTTAAAATAGTTCACATAAAATTTCATTAATCTTTACTCGTATACTTTTTAGCTAACACATTTTTTATTTTTAATAAGTTTTTGCTTATTTATGACAAGTTCTTATATAAAAAATACAAATAATTACTCAACCTTAACCATTTAATTTATGTATATAAATAAGTGAAATTTAAAGATTAGTCTTTTTTTAGGGTATCATAAGAAATTTAGTCTCATAACTTTTTTTAAAAAAGTAATTTTAATTCTTTACCATTTAAAGTAATTTTTAATGTCTAATTTATCCCCATTTAAAAGCTATCCTTTCTATTTTCTAATTTACCCAATTTAAAATTTGGTTCATAAAATCTGCTCCTTTCTGGTTTCAAATGTTTAGATTTGGGAAGAACTATATTTGGATTTGGGAACAACTCCTTTCCATTTTGACTCAATTAAATCCATCGAGAACTCCTTGTTTTTCCTATCAAGGAAATTGTTATTGCTGGCATTTCTCTTTTCATCATCCTCATCATCATCTTCGTCACCATTACCATCATCCCGAATTGGAGCAATTTCTCCGTTTTTACGGAGATTGTGATTGACCGAATTGAGCTTGAGATAGCCCAATGTGGAGGAAGGGAGAGCACATCACCATCACCGACTAATGACCACCGGCCCTCTCCCCTGACGACGCACGCCACGCCGCCGGCCACCCCACCGATGCCGACGCTAGTCGCCTTCCGCGCCATCGTCGTCGCCGGCGACCCCGACGCACTCGCCGCCGCGAGTTTATAAATAGTATCAGTTTGTATATATAGAGAACTGTTTATACATTTGTATAAAATAGAGAACTATTTATATATATAGAGAACTGTTTATATATTTATATAAAAATGTATCAGTTTATACATTTATATAAAATGTACCCGCAGTGTATCAATTTATACATTTATATAAAATGTATCAGTATATACATTTATATATATATATATATATATATATATATATATAT
>JAOTRH010488974.1:0-24472 GCA_034768845.1 Heliamphora exappendiculata
TAGTACTGACTACTGGCTATATAAATTAATTCACACCCCAAGGTTATTATGAATAGTGCTTATCCTCTTAATCCTGACATAATTATTGATTTGTGTATATTTAATATTCGTTGTTTTGATTAATTAGAGGGTGCGATCTTATATGGGTCTATATTCTCGGTGAGTTGAATATCGATACTATTTATATGGCAAATATTAATTATTGACAGAATTCACGTCTTGAAAAATCGGGATTGGCGATACCACATTAAGGATGCTTATAAGTTTTAACTAGGCCACACCCTGCAGGTGGATTTAATTATCCAGCGGTCAAATAAGTTAAGCGGAAGGACTTAAAGAATATGAAGATGTCGATTAAATTAAATTGTCAGTAATTCAATTTAATTGGAGGGTATCGAAAATCTTAACGTGGAGAGAAATTGTAAACATTTAATAACAGCAGCTCATTGCCAGAAAGTCTTGAGATTATGGGTCAAAGTGCAATTATAGTTCTTTAGTGGTGTGAACTGTAATTCAGTATTTTATGAAAATTACAGAAATCGCTGCAACTTTCCATAATTGCAGAAATCACCCATAGGTATCTGTGTTCCACTGGAAGTTTTATTCATAATTACTCCACAGGTCCCTGCTATAACCCTATATATACGCTGGCAGGCTGAACCAATTTTAGATTAATAGCTCATATATCTCATATATTATTGATATATTATTTTTGTCTTTTGAGACTTAAAAATATATCAGGGTTCTACCGGTACGAGTTCTCGGAGGATCGTAGCCCACATTACGTTCGAGGATCGCGTAAGGAAATACAGTAGAAGAGTTGATTGGAGCTTCAACTTGGAATCAAGTCGTAGTTGAAGAATAGATCTACAAGAGGTATTCTTCTAAATTAACTTTAGTTGCACGGGTTTTATTTTGATCGTTCTTCCCTAAAAGTTTTATCTGGAGCCCGTTTCGGCGTTTGCCTATCCAGTTAATTTTTTACCGATTAATCGTTTTCAAAAACAAAAGATCTTGGCATTATTGCCTCCAACACTAACTACCCTAAAAATTATGTCACAAATTTTTTAAACTTTTTTCTTCTTTATGCCTTTTGGCCCAAAGAAAGAACTTTTTTCAAAAACAAACACATTTTCTGATACTAAAGAAATATCAATGGTAGTCAAAGTTACTTCCAAGTTACTTTTCTAGTCAACAAAATTTGATCTCGTTAGTTTATTTTCTTTAAGTATTAAAGCGAGTGGGTTGAAAACCATTTTAATCTTGAGAATCATATAATTAAGAAAAATACTTTTAATTATGATGAGTAAAATTTTGAATTTATTTTAATTTACTTTCCTCTACCATTTTAAACTGTTTTTTAAGGCCTATTTTGTTGCTATTTTATACCTAAAAAATTGCTCAAAACTTGTTAAAAAAATACAACAAAAAAACATCAAAAACACCCTTGGGGCAGCCACTAGTGCCGCCGCCAATGGCTATTTTTTCCATCCTATTTTTGCTAGTTTTTTAAACCCTTCTTGTTGTTGTTTTTAATGTATAAAATTTATAAAAAAATGTTTCCAAAAAAATCGTTTCAAAATGGTGCAAAAACAACTGTGATTCGTGGCCTAAAAATCCCGAAACCATCGTTGGTGCTGCCAGTTAAATCGTCGCATGTTCTTCCTGTTATTGGATATTCGAACTTGTTTTTAAATATTCTAAACAATATTTAAAAATAAATAAGACTTTTACATTAAAAACCTATGTCTCGTAGGCTCACATTCGATCTAAAAAACTTAAATTATCACGGTTAACCATCGTGATTAAAAAATTAAATCATCATCCAAACCATTGAATCAAACATGAATAAAATGATGATCATAAAACTAGAATTAAAACGTTTGTAAAATAAAGTTAGCACAGTTCTAAATCTACCTAGTCCCTTAATAAACCGCAAATAAAAAATAAAATGGCTCAAATACCAATTGTTGGAGGCAAACTGCCAAGACTATTGTTTTTGTAAACGATGTTTCGATAAAAATAACTGGACGGGCAATCATCAAAACGGGTTTCAGATAAAACTTTTTGACGTCAAATGATCAAAATAAAACTCGTGCCACTATAGTTAATTTAAATAAATACCTTTTTGGTTAATTCTCTAACTACGAACTTTTGATTCCGAGTTAAAGCTCCGGTTAGACTTTCTACTATATTCTCAATGCGATTCCCGAATGTAGTGTGGGCTACAATCCTTCGAGAACTTGTATCGGCAAACCCTAGTCAACCTTAATCTTGAAAGACGAGTTATAAATTTGGTTCAATCTACCCGTATATTTATAGGGTTACAGCAGGGACCTATAGAGTAATTATGACAAAGACTTCTACTGTAACCCAGATACGTATCCAGTAGTTTCTGTAATTAAGCAAACATCTCAGCAGTATCTATAATTATGAAAACTTTGTCGCAATTTCTACAATTTTTATAAATCACTAAATTACAGTTCACACCACTAAAGAACTGTAACTGCATTCTAAGCTATAATCTCAAGACCATCTTACATTGAGTTCCTGTTAATAAATGCTTAACTCATCTTTTCACGTTAAGATTCTCGATACCCGCCAATTAAATTTAATTACTGACAAATTAATTTAATCGGCAACTTTAAAATTCTTGAAACCTTTTCGCTTAACTTATTTGACTGTCAGATAATTAGATCTACCAGCAGAGTTTGGCTTGATCAAAACTTATAAACTTCCTTCAAAGGGTATTATCAATCCCAGATAATCAAGAAATGAATTCTATCAATAATTACTATTCACCATATAATTAATACCGCTATCCAACGCACCGAAAATATAAACTCATACAAGATCGCACCATTTAATGAATCAAAATAATGAATATTAAATATATGCAAATAATAATTATTGTAAGATTAAGAGCATAAGTACTCTCATAATAGCCTTGGAGTGTGAATTAATTTATATAGTCAGTATAAAATTAATTATCCCAATATGTCTATTTCAATATACACAAAGTATACTAGCACTGTAACGACCTGGTTCGAACCCAGTTGTAACAACCCGATTGATAATGACTTGCGTAAAGACCCAGCCCAAACCCTAAGTATTAGTGACAGATAGCCCACGAGGCCATAGAACACGAAAGAAGTTCAGAATCCTAACTCGACTCGAAAACCCTAAGTTCAACCCAGAAACCTTAAAAAGGTCCAACACTCAGGTAATAAAATCTTAACACTCGGAGAGTCTCCCAATAGTTTAAATGAAGTAAATATCATGAAATAATGAATTAAAAATCAAAAATCCTCATAAATAGGGTAAAATAACCGTTTTGCCCATAATACAGCAAAAAGTCTTACAAATCCAAATTTTGACACATGGTTACCCTAAATTAAGGATTTAAATACAATTAAGTAGAAAAGGACAAAATAACATAAAAAATGACAAAAATATCTCTTAGTGGACGACCACCTTGGGAAGAGTGTCAAAAAGTAGATTTTTACTTTCTTTTTAGCTTAAAATGATGAGAAATGTATGAAATCAAGCCTTATGATGATCCAATACTTGTTGAACAAATAATATAGCAAACAAATCATTATTGAAGTTCATACATAATAAAATAAGTCGCATCACGACAATGACAATAAGTCCCTAAGGTGGCAATGATAATAAGTTCCATCAAGACAATAACAATAAGTCCCTAAGGCGGCAATGATAATAAGTCCCATCACGGTAATGACAATAAGTCTTTGAGATGGCAATGATAATAAGTCCCTTCATGACAATTATAATAAGTTCCTGATACGGAAATGATAATAAGTCCCATCACGGCAATGACAATAAGTCCCTGAGGCGGCAATAGTAATAAGTCCTTATAGGCAATAACAATAACTCCCAAAGTGGAACTCCTCTTTTTATTTATAATGAATGTCAGGTTGAACACTTGCATCACATGCCTGTACACTTATTCTTATATATGTTTCCCATGCTGTAACTATCGAATTTATCTCTCTCCTTGACTTTAAATCATACTAGTTGTTATATGATATGCGTTGTAAAATATTTTGTGCTGTGAGATTAGTTAGAAGGTTAGAGTGTTTTGCTTCTGGGCTTTGGCTCATGGCATTTGTGCCACAGGTGAGGAGGAGTTTTTAAAGAAAGTCATCCCAGAGGGGGAAGAAGAGTTTGGTGAACAAGGTGAGTTCCAAGAGCACATGGTTCCCGTTAATGCTTTCTGAGGAGTGGTGACCTCTGCTTTTGTTCTTATATTTTGTTTTTCCGTACTTAGTATAATTTTTGAAATTTCTTGGTGAAACTGTAATAGCTATGTACTTTTGAACAATCCAGAATTCCTTTATGATGTAATAACTAACGTATGTAAATATGAATAATTGGTAGAATATCCTTTTATTTATATTTATGTATACTTCGATGTACCCGGAGGATGGGGTGTCACAAGCACAGTGAGTTGGAACAATAGATGACGCTATTATCTGATCTCCGTAACCAAGACAGGCCTACTAAAACTCCGTATTATATTCGTACCGATAATATATCCATTTTTATTTAAATTGTGAGCAAATATTTATAATCTACAATAAGCTAAAATTTGATTTTCTATGTGTAAATCATACTCTATACACTAGATTAAATATTGTACAAAATAACAAATATTCATGCATAACATTAAAGAAATAATATTGCATACATTACTTATTAAGATTATCATAAATTGAAAAATTAATTTTATTAAAAATATAAAATTAAATATGAAAACCAAATAAATTCATAGTTTTCAGTAAACAACCCTAATAGTATACTCGTCTCAAATTTGAAGGTTTTAACTCAACCTATTAATTTGCGGGTTTTTTTGGATAAATTTAATTTTAAACCTTAGATTCGACTCTTTAATTACTTTTTTTCCATGTTCTCATCTTAAATTTTCAGGTCTTGACTCGATCTATTAATTTATAGTTTTCTTTTGATAAATTTAATTTTAAAGTTTTGACTCGATTTTTTAATTATTTTTATCTTGTTGTCGTCCCAAATTTTTAAGTTTTGACTCGACTTATTAATTCGTGTTGCTCTCCCATTTATGAAAATTTCTAGGATCTTGACTCGATTCTTTTAATTATCTTATCCCCAATTGAGTTTTTAAATCTTAACTCGATCTTTGAAATCTTGTTTGTTTGTGCTCCTTTAGGTTTTGACTCGACCTTTAGGGTATCTATTGATCGTGTTTTAGTATTTGCTTCATGTGTTACATTTTGCATTTTTCTTATTTTGCATTTATCCCAGAAGTACATTTTGGTCTAATCCCCAGCCAAAGGGTACGTAGGCATCTTGACAAAAGCTCAAGCACGACCACCGTCATATGAATGCTTGTGTGTTTTGTAGCTTAAGATTGGTGGCTCGACAAAATAGATGTTCTCTTTGGGTTTTTGACATAACTCACATCACGCGTTGCTGCGCAAGTTGTGTCAAAGAGGGGCAACTATAGACACCCCAATTTGATCCCACCAAATTTTAGGCTTATCTTGGTGAGTCCAATGATGACAACCAAATGGGAGTGATGACTCTGCACGATCACAGGAAAGCAATCCAAATTCAATACTCCGTCAAATCCAATTGTAAGATCACAATTCTTGAACCTTGAGGCCGCAACCTTTAAACCTTGCGACTTAGTTGTTCACTAGCCCAAGTAATTTAGCCACAACCTTTGAAACCTTGCGACTGTGATGTCCTTGGTCACAACCGCAATGTGAAACTATTAGACTACGGTCACAACCTTCAACCACAAGCTCGCAACCTTTGAAGGTGGCGATCGCAAGGTTTGTGAGCTCAGTTTGAGCATCAAATGTGGTAGCACCTCATTGGTTGGGATGCTCTATATGAATGTACCTTTGGTACGATTTCAAGAGACCTTTTGATTGGCATTGATCTACTGCTGCTTATTAAGTGTTATTCTAAGTACGTTGGTACTCTGCTGCATTTTTGACTCACACTCCAATTCATATTACTGCTCGAGCACGATTGAGATATTGGATATTGGATTGCTTCCTAAAGATTGAGTCGGTGATTCTACATTCGATGACTTGAGGATTCATCTGGAGAGTCGCATATTAGGTATTCTGTTGGAATTTTGACATTTCTCTCCTCACACTTTCTATCCCTATGGGGAGGTCGGGTTTTGATTTTGAATTTCAATTGCTGAATTGTGTGTGCTTTTCAATTAGTGTTGTCATCACTAGGTTTAATATTCAAATGTTTAATTGACAATCTTTATTGCTATGACTGTGAGCATGATTGTTCTTTAATTTTGGTTTCACTAGGTTTTACTGCTTTTACTATTAATTTTGGGATATTAAGTCAAGAGTATGTTTAATTTTTTATAATTTGGTTACATTTCGCACTAGTTTAATTAAAATAGTCTTAATTGTACTCTGCTTATATTGTACACCAGCACCCCAGTACACTGTTCAGGAAACAAATGCTAAAATTTCTTGTAGTCGCAACGTCTAGTAGTAGCGATCATGAAAAATATGCATTGACATATGTACGGGTGTGATTTTGATCCTCACGATCGCAATCTTTTTGGCCTTCAGTTCTTGTGACCGCAACATTTATATGTTACGGTCGCCAACTCTGTTAATTTTCAGTAAGTTTAATCTTGTTCCAATAGCCTATTTATGTTTATATAGTGTTCTGATTGATTACCAATATGCAATTTGAAGTATAAACTAGCATGTTTAAGGCTTAGAAATCCTTAGATTTATTTCTCTTTCGTTTTGATTCATGTTATGATTAGTTTAATTTTGATACAATTCGGATTTTTTGATTTCACTGTAAGGATTTAATGCTTTGTATATCGCATACGGTTTACTTTATATATCCTTTAGCTAGAATTTACATGCCCTAGGATCTAGGATTTCTTTTTATTTCTTGTTCGGCATTCTATATACCTATGTTATGTATTTTTATTATTTGATTTCAGATGTTCCCTCTTTGCCTCCTCAATTTTTCGTATTTACATGTATTTGAGAAACATCATTAAAAGAACCAATAATGTTTAGTAGAGGCTAACCTCATGGTTGGGCGAACGGAGTGCCTAATGCCTTTCTCAATTCGTACCTTAGTCTCGAACTCTTGTTTTCTCTAGTTAAATATTTTAAAGATCAATTGCCCATTTTTGTTTTTCTTGGTTTTTCTCAAAAACCAAGTGGCGACATCATTTTTCATAAAAAAGGGTTTTAACACATTTTGGTTTCCAAGGAGTTAAAAGAATTTTTAAAATAACTTTTGAATTCCTTATTTTTTGTTTTGACACAAACCCTAAATCCCGGCGCCATACCTATGCCGAGGATCATGTTAAAGGGTTGTTTGATTAATTAAAGGGTTCATGTTGCTTTTCTAAGGTTGATTTGAGATCATGTCACGCCCCGAACCCCCGGGGACCTAACTAATCTCAAACCGACTCGTATTAGAAATTACCTATAGCAACATTTGTTTTATTAACCATTTGTTTTAAAGAAACTAAGAATTTTTGACAAGAAACCATGTCCTCATGCTTGTCAAATCACAATAAAACATTTTGGGTTTCCAAGTGTCCATTACAACCACATTATCATTACAGTAATCCATTTATGTTTGTATACAAACATGAAATAGAACAAAAAAAGATCTTTCTTCAAGCCCTCCTCAAAGTGCTTTCCTTACCTTGGTTTCGCCTCTGGTCCTCAAAACCTGAAAAGGGTTGGTAGACATATGTGAGCCGAAGCTCGTAGAATATAGATTAACTCACATGTAATGCATGATTTGTGAGTTGTGATGGGTGTAACCGGAATAAAAATGCATGTTCCACAAATTTGTTATTTATTTCCACACACACACCCACGCACGCCAAGTTATTCATTCATTAAGCCTTTTCAACACATTTATTCTCGTTTCTCAGTTTTTCACAAAAACCAAATCACATTTTCATTATCAGATTTATCACAGAAATCGTATCACAGTTAATTTATCACAATTAATGAACTGATATCGGGTGCAGCTTATAGAAATTCCTCCATATTATCCCAATAGGCTACGCGAAGTCAATGGGTAATAGATAGCTCCATAACTCACTACAATACAACATCACGTTTCGGGGGTTAACCCGTGGGCACGTGGTTCCATCTTGTGCAAGTTTTTGGTCTTTCACCGTGGAGCCGCCAGCCAAACTTAATTCATGAACCTTTGCGGGCTTTCACCGCAAGACCGCAACCTCTCATTATGCATGATATTTCGCAGGCTTTCACCGTAGGACCGCAACCCCTCATTATGCATATTCCATATTCAACCACAGGGTTTCAACTCAAGTTAATAGTTTCATTATGTAGTTTCTCATAATTCACGTCATTACTCAATGCCACTATGTCACGCCCCACACATTCGGGTCATGCGAAAGTCCCCCAAAACACCTATTTAAGAAAAATAGATTTCACAGTTGATAATCAAAATACAACATTTGGATAAAAGATTTCCTAAGTTCAACTCTCATAAACAAAAAACATGCATCTCATACATGAATAAGCATATCGCCAAAAGGCGTACAAAATCAGCCTAAACAGGCATCACATGCGTAAGTACATGTTTCAAAAGGAAAAAATACAGCAAGTCTTCCATCACCTCTGCAACTAGGTCAACTCCACATGCTCACCTGAAAAAGGTTTTACAGTAAAAATCCCGAACCGTCAGTCAAAGCCCAATTGAAAAATAGACTGTAAACAGTAATACAGGTCATGCAATCATATAATGGGTGCTAACTCGACCACAAAAGCTCAAAATAGGTTTTTCTTTGAAAAATCATAAGTTTTTCATCCTTGAAACTATGCATATAACCTGACAGATATCATGCCACAATTAAGGGAAAGCAGTAAAACACAACATTCTTCACTCGGGACACGCAGATGAGAAGACATGATAAAATGTAACCCTATATACCAACTCTGCCACATAGACGAAGGCAACACCTATAGACTCTCATCTATTACCCTGGACCCGTAGGCTTAGTAATGACAGGTTCTATACGGAGTCACGACAACGATGCCATTCACGGAGGCACCCGAACCACTCAATTTATGGGAATAATCCGAAGATACAGAGCACCTACTACTTAATTTACGGGAATAACCCGAAGGTACAGAGCACCTACTGCTTAATTTACTCAACCTGAGCCTGAGGGTACAAAGCACCCAATCACTCAATTTACAGGGACTAATCCGAAGGTAAAGAGCACCTACACTGCGCACGTTTTTGGACATACACCGAGAAGCAATGGAAGCCCAACTCAACAATATCTACTATCATGGTACATCTATGGATAACATTTCAAATCTAACCCGCTAAACAGATACACAACACATGTATATAAAAGAGATCCCATTAATGAACCATGGAGATCAAACAACATATGTGAAAATATATTTTCACTCAAAATGTTTTAGAAGTTGAGACTCAACCCCGAGGGCTAGTTCCAAACCTTTAACAAACACGTTTTCCCAAAAACTCATTTTCAAACCATCCTTTTGAAAACCTTCGGTAACTCCTTTTGAAACCATAGAATCTCATAAAAACCTTAGATAAACATCCCACGAGGAAAGCTTGAACCAAAACACCTCATTTTCCAAAACAGCCTAGGTTCAGTTGACAAGACTCGCCCTCCAGTCGACTGAAAAACACACTAGAAAAGAGAACCATAACAGAAGCCATTTCAGTTGACTGACCTCCCAGGTCTAGTCGACTGAACCTCAAACATGATGATCCAATCGACTAAACTCACAGGTTCAGTCGACTGAATCAGCTCAGATCACATTTTTGAGCTACGGTTTTGGTTTTCAAATCTCAGATCAAGCCTAAAAAACACCCATTTTGATACCTAGGAGCATACCCGAGCTCAAGGCTATCATAAAACCTTGAAAGGAACATCCCTATTTCGATTTCATCCAACCGAACGTCGAAAAATGGTTTTAACCCGAAACCAGATTTGAAACATAAATCACTTTTCAAGCGTTTTTAAACGATAGAAAAATGTAGGATTATATGTAGTACCCTCAAACAGTTATACAGTCTAGGATCCTACCTTAGTGAGTTCAAAACTTGACGTCTCAATCCACGTGCAAAACTGAGCTTCATCAGAATGAAATTTTGACTAGATGGATGCGTTAACCACGATGCCGATACTAAGGATCAGCAGTTGGTTTATCAAAAATCAAGCCCCATGCCTCCGAAAAGTTAGAGAGAAGGCAGAGAGAAAACTGGAGAAAACTGGAGAAAACTTAGAAGTTATGTTTTAAAAATATCTTTTTAGAAAATATCTAAGTCCAGATATTTATAAGCCTCCAAAATATCTTTTTTTTTTGAATTTTCAAAATTCGTACGGCAACTCCCTACAACCCCGGGAATCAACCCCGCATGCTCAGATAAACTTAAACATGCATCAAAATGAGTAAAATCGTACATCTTAGAAATATATATGCAAAAATATCATATACATAATTCTCAAAAAGAGATGGGTCTGGGTCACACAACTCTCCCCCTTAAGGAATTTCGCCCGCGAAATTCGCTATAGGGTCACAAAAGAAAAAGCTCCGGGTATCTAGCATGCATCTCAGACTCCAGCTCCTATGTAGCCTCTTACACCCGGTTATGAAGCCATAAAACCTTGGCATAAGCTATGGTTCTGCCCCGCAACACTTGCTCCTTCGTGTCAAGAATTTTCACCGGACGCTCCTCATAAGTGGCATCCTCATCCACCCACAGCTCAGCCAAATCTAACACATGAGAAGGATCAGGCTCGTACCTCCAAAGCATAGAAACGTGAAACACGTTATGCACAGATGCTAACTGAGGTGGCCAAGCCAAATGGTAAGCAACCTCCCCAACCCTGTCAAAAATCTCAAAAGGCCCAATAGAGCACGGTGATAGCTTCCCGCTACCACCAAATCTCATCAAACCTCTACGTGGTGAGACCTTCAGGAACACATGATCCCCCACTACAAACTCCAAAGGTTGTCTCATCTGATCTGCATAGCTCTTCTGGCGGCTCTGCGCTGTCAGTAGACGTTGGCAAATCACAGCAACCTTCTTTGTCATTTCCCTCACCATGTATGGTCCCAAGACTGTGGTCTTCCCCACATCTGTCCAGCACACTGGCGATCTGCACGGTCTACCATACAAAGCCTCATACGGTGCCATCCCAATACTGGACTGATAGCTGTTGTTGTATGCAAACTCTGCTAACGGTAGATGATCCTCCCATGAACCTCTGAATTCAAGGACACAAGCCCTCAGCATATCCTCTAGAATCTGTATGGTCCTCTCAGACTGACCATCTATATGGGGGTGAAAAGCAGTACTGAACATCAAGTTCATCCCTAAAGCCTCTTGAAGACTCTACCAAAAGCGTGATGTGAAGTGCAGATCTCAGTAAAAAATAATAGACACTTGCACTCAATGCAACCGGACTATTTCCTTAACATATAAACCACTTAGTCGTTCCACCGAATCCCTCGCTCGGATGGGGAGAAAGTGTGCAGACTTTGTCAACCTATCAACCACAACCCATACGGCGTTGTGTCCCCTAGGTGACCAAGAAAGTCCTAACACAAAGTCCATCCTGACATGCTCCCACTTCCACTCTGATATAGGCAAGGACTTTAGCAATCCTGTCGATTTCTGGTGTTCTGCCTTTACCTGTTGACAGGTGAGGCATCGGGAAACAAACTGGATCACATCTCACTTTATTCCTATCCAATAGAACTGACGACGTAAGTCATGGTACATCTTTGTGCCTCTAGGATGCACTGCAAGGCGTGAATGATGAATGATGACACTCATGTAGAAGATCAGCTCGGCATGACTTTGGCATAAACAACCTCCCGGCTAATCTCAAACTCTGGTCTGAATCCACAATCCATACTGTTGTATCCTCTCCACTAGCAACACGATCTCGTATCATCTGAGCTTCCAGATCCGTCGGCTGGATCTCTAACACTCGTGCAATCAATGCTGGTCGTGAAACTACTAAAAATAAAGTGGCACCCGTCGCTGTCTCCTCGAGACACAAATCAAACTCTCCAACCTCTCAAAGCATGTCCCACTCATGTATAGCCACAAAAGCTAATGAGCAATGAGATCTCCTGCTGAGAGCGTTAGCTACAATGTTGGCCTTCCCTGGATGGTACTTAAAGTCAAAATCATAATCCTCCAACAACTCCATCCATCATCGTTGATGCAAGTTCAGGTCCTTCTCTAAAAATAAATATTTTAAGCTCTTATGATTGGAGAAAACCTCGAAATGCTCACCATAAAGATAGTGACACCATGTCTTCAAGGCAAAAACCACGGCCGCCAACTCAAAATCGTGTGTCGGGTAGTTTTTCTCATGGATCTTCAGCTGCTGAGAACCATAGGCTACAACTTTATCGCCCTGCATCAAAACACATCCCAAACCATCGTGTGATGCATCACAGTATACAGTATATCCCAAGCCTTGCTCTGGAATGATCAACACTGGCGAGCTAGTCAACCTCGTCTTCAGCTCCTAGAATGCTAACTCACATGACTCACTCCAAACAAATACAACTCCCTTCCGCGTCAAACGCGTCATCAGTGCAGAAAGTCTCGCAAAGTCCTTCACAAATCGCCGATAGTACCCTGCTAAGCCCAGAAAACTGCGAATCTCAAAGATGCTCTTCGGTCGCTCCCAACCAGTCATAGCATCTGTCTTTGACGAATCTACTGATACTCTATCCGACAACACGACGTGTCCCAAAAACCTTACCTCAGACATCTAGAACTCACACTTCTCGAACTTCGCATATAAAGGATGCTCTCTCAAAATCTGTAGCACGATCTGCAGGTGATCCTCGTGTGCCTCCTTGGTGGGTGAATATATCAGAATATCATCCACAAACACTTCCACAAAGCTGTCCAGATAAGGATGGAAGATCTGGTTCATCAAACTCATGAACGTAGTAGGAGCATTTGTCAGACCAAACGACGTAACCAAAAAGTCGTAGAGACCATAGCGAGTCCAAAAAGTAGTCTTCGCTATGTCCTCGTCCCTAATCCTCAGCAGGTGGTATCCTGATCTCAAGTCTATCTTTGAAAAGCAGCTCGAACCCTTTAGTTGATCATACAAATCATCTATCCTCGACATCGGGTACTTATTCTTCACTGTTACCTGATTTAGCTGCCGATAATCTATACACAAAAGCAAAGATCCATCCTTCTTCTTTGCAAAAAGAGCAGGAACTCCCCACGAAGAAGTACTCGAACGTATAAACCCTCTGTCCAGCAACTCCTGAAGCTGTATCTTGAGTTCACATAACTCAGCAGGTGCAAAGCGATAAGACGGTATAGATATTGGAGCAGCTCCGGGAACTAGATCAATAGAGAACTCTACCTCCCGGCTCGGTGGCAACTCAGACAGATCATCAGGGAAGACATCTGGATAGTCGCAAACCACCGGAGGTAATTCTCCTCAAACTTCAACTACCTCATCCAACATAAGGGCTGCAAAAACGAAACCCAGGTTACCTTGGTTCCGCACAACGTTTGGCATAGACCTCAAACCCTCATCCCGGTCACCTACAAAACAAAAATAATCTCTGTCTGGTGTACAAACCGTCACCCTCTATCGATCGCAATCGATAAAGGCATGATAGGTGGTCATCCAATCGATCCCTAGGATGACATCAAATGCGGTCATGCCTAGAATAACAAAGTCGAACTCTAAACAGCGACCAGTGACCTCCAACACGCAGGATCAACAGACTAGACTCAACTTCACACTCCCACTGACCAGGGTCTCCACACACATAGTACTACCCAACCAATGCATTTCAAACCCCAAAGAAGATGCAAAAGAAGATGATATAAAAGAATGTGATGCTCCGGTGTCAATAAGATCACTGGCCCATGATCTGTAGACTAGAAAGGTACCTCTGATCATGGAGGTGGTAGCAACAACATCGGGCACAATCGGTGCTCTGGATGAACTAGGATCTGCAAGAACGAAAGCTCTGGCTGGTCTGCTCCGGCTCTGAACTGTCGGCTGTCTACCTGACTGCGCTAATGCACCCCATCTGCAAATCTGGACATCTGAGCTCTAGGTTGCTGATACGTCTGTTATCCCTGGCTAGATGGAACAACTGGTGCTCCTGCTATACTCTGAATGCTCCCTCCTTGAGGACAGTTCCTCCAGATGTATCCAGACTGCCCACACTCAAAACACACCACTGGCCCCCTCCCTTGAACCTACGATTGCGACTGTGCCTGAAGAGGCGCTGGACTCCGGCATTCAGCCACAAGATGCCCTGGCCGTTGGCATCTGTGACAAAGAAGCCCTCTCTGATCAGACCTTCCCGTTGAAGCTACGGGAGGCGTCGATGGAGAAGACTGTGGCGAATACGACCCCACTGGATGCAAACTCAGACCAGTTGTCCGTCATCACTTGTTCTCTCTGCACCCCTGATCCTGTGTGCGTCCCCCGCTTTGCTGACTCCTACTATCCCTGTCTCTGCGCGTCTCATTCGGAGTGTCCTCCACTTTCATAACAGTCTCCACCAGCTCTGTAAAGACGTGCATCCTGAACGCTGCCACTCTATCTCAGATAGCGGGCCTCAAACCCCTCTCGAACCGTTTATCACCAAACTCATTAGTAGGTACAATCTCATGTGCAGCCCTAGATAAGCTAGTAAACTCAGCCGCGTACTCAAGCACTGTCATCGTCCCCTGCATTAGAAACAAGAAGTCCTCTCCGTAGCGATCCCTCAGAGTCGCTGAAAAGTATTTATCTAGAAATACCTTCGTGAATGCATCCCAAGTGCCTGCCACTATGGTCTTGGCAAACTTCCACCACATATGAGCACTCCCTCTCAGCTGAAAGGCGGCACATATAACCCTCAGATCATCTTCCTCAATCTGAAGCGAATCAAGGATCTTGGTAACCAGTTCCAGCCACTTAGTGGCAACCGTGGGATTGGGATCCCCAAAAAAGGTAGGAGGGTCCAGACGGCGAAACTCACGCATCACAACTGTTGCCCTCGGCTCAGGTACACTCTCCCTACCCCTAGTGGCCTCAGCCAGTTGCTAGATGGAGCCGACCATCTCACGCAACAGCTCTCCCTTAGCAACATGTCTTTGGGGTGCATTAGCATCCCCAATATCTGGGACTGGAACGTCTCTTTGGCCAGAACCACGGCCACGGCCTCAACCTTGGCCTCGTCCTCCCCGCGTGGACATAACTCTATACGAAAGTAACATAACAAGATAAGAACCCACACAACATGTTATTGCTAACGTAAAAGATAGATAAGCATGCTAACACATAGCCACGTAATATCATGTCATCACATCTCACATACCGAGGAGAACCAACAAGAAAGACTCATCACTCTGAACAACCTACTTAGATTTCTTGTTAGAAATCACGTCCGCGAAACGCATCTCTAACATGGCTCCCAAGTTTGTTAATCCAAACGCCCGAAAGAAAGACTAATCAATCCTAAGGTACAACCTCCATACCCACGTATGCACCACAAGTTATCATGCTATGTTACGAAAACACTATAACACATGCAATCAAGCACACATACATCCTCACAAGGTGATGTACCCTCATTCCCATGGCTCAAAGGTATTCGAACCCAGAGCTCTGATACCAAGTTGTCACGCCCCACACATCCGGATCAAGCGAAAGTCTCCCAAAACACCCATTTAAGGAAAATAGATTTCACAGTTGATAATCAAAATACAACATTTGGATAAAAGATTTCCTAAGTTCAACTCTCATAAACAGAAAACATGCATCTCATACATGAATAAGCATATCGCCAAAAGGCGTACAAAACTAGCCTAAACAGGCGTCACATGTGTAAGTACATGTCTCAAAACGAAAAAATACAGCAAGTCATCCATCACCTCTGCAACTAGGTCAACTCCACATGCTCACCTGAAAAAGATTTTACAGCAAAAATTCCACACCGTTAGCCGAAGCCAAATAGAAAAATAAACTATAAATAGTAATACAGGTTATGCAATCATATGGTGGGAGCTAACTCGACCACAAAAGCTCAAAACAGGTTTTTCTCTAAAAAACCATATGTTTTTCATCCTTGAAACTATGCATATAACATGACAGATGTCATGCCACAGTTAAGGGAAGCAGTAAAACACAGCATTCTCCACTCGGGACACGCAGTCGAGAAGACATGACAAAATGTAACCCTATATACCAATTCTGCCACATAGACAAAGGTAACAACTATAGACTCTCATCCAGTACCCTTGACCCTGGACCCGTAGGCTTAGTAATGACAAGTTCTATACAGAGTCACGACAATGACGCCATTCACGGAGGCACCCGAACCACTCAATTTACGGGAATAACCCGAAGGTATAGAGCACCTACTACTTAATTTACGGGACTTGAGCCCGAGGGTACAAAGCCTAAAAATTCGAGCCTGTATACCCAAGGGATATAAGGCTATCAGCCTAGTACACCAACATATACTCCCTAGTCATTTTCAGGTACTTAAGTATATTCTTGACCGTAGTCCAATGCTCTTTCCATGGATTATACTGATATTTGCTTACCATGCAAACGGCATAATAGATATTTAGTCTAGTGCAGAGCATGGCATACATGAGACTTCCTACTGCCGAAGCATAAGGAATACCTCTAATCCTCTCTATCTCTTGAGGTGTCTTAGGACACTGATCCCTAGATAGAGTTATCTTATGTCTTAAAGGAATAAATCCTTTCTTGGAATTTTTCAGGCCAAAACGAGCAATAATGAAGTCAATGTAACGGGCTTGAGATAAGCCCAACATCCTACGTGATCGATCTCCTATGAGCTTGATCCCAAGGATTTGGCCTGCTTCTCCTAAGTTCTTTATGTCAAATTGACTCGATAACCACACATTCACCGAAGATAGAAACCTCACATCGTTTTCGATAAGGAGAATGTCATCAATATAAATAATTAGAAATTCCATCTCATTCCCATCGCGCTTCTAGTACACGCAATACTCGATAGGACATTGATCAAAACCAAAGATTTTAATCCCCTGGTCAAATTAAGTGTTCCAAGACCTTGAAGCTTGCTTAAGCCTATAAATGGATTTCTTAAACTTGCACATCATGTGCTCCTGGCCCTTTCCTATGAACCCATCTAGCTGCATCATACAGATGCTTTCATCAAGACTTCCGTTAAGGAATGCCGTCTTAACGTCCATTTTCCAAATCTCGTAATCGAGATGAGCAACAATGGATAAGAGAATTCGAATGGACTTCAGCATAGCCACTGGCGAATAGGATTCTTCATAATCGAACCCTTCTTTCTGAGTAAACCCATTCGCAACAAGCCTAGTTTTGAAGGTTTCCACCTTCCCGTCCACTCCTCTCTTTTTCTTGAAGATCCATTTGCACCTTATGACTTTTATCCCATCTAATGGATCAACAAGCTCCCATACCTGATTAGAGTAAATGGACTCTATCTCAGATTCAATTACCTTTTGCCATAATTCTGCATCCTTGTCTTGTAGTGCTTCATTATAGTTTCTGGGTTCAAGATCATGTCCTTCTAGGATCTTGTCGTAAGACTCTCCCAAGAACATAAACCTTTCGAGTTGACGAACAACCCTCCCACTATGACAAAGCTCCTATTGTGTACTCACGATAGGTGGTATCTAATTTCGTTCATTAGGTATGTTTTTCGATTGTACCAAATTTTTATTCTTGACCTCTTCTAGAACAACTTGCGACCGGAGTCTGTGATTTATTACATAATTCTCTTACAAGAATCCTGCATTTGTGTTAACAAATACCCTATGACTCTTAGGATTATAAAACCACCTTTAGTTCCTCTAGGGTATCCTACAAAGAAACAGACTTCTGTCTTTGATTCCACCAACACGTGTGCTGGGTAATCCCTATATCTAGAGATATTCAAGACTTGACTTAGGCCAAGTCCACAACTCCTTAGCGGTACCGGGAACCGCCTTAGTAGGTACCAAATTTAGAATAAAAAATTGCTGTCCCTAATGCAAAATTTTAAAACGAATGTGATAAAACAGAATAACTCGTCATGTCCCTTACCATCTCCTTAAAGGACCTATTCCTCTTTTTCGCCACATCATTCTGTCGTGGCATCCTTAGTGCAGATAATTGGGAAGTAATCCTATGTTCTGACAAGTAGTCCCTAAACTCCCAAAAACGTATTTACCACCACGATCAAATCATAGGGTCTTTCCAACCTCTTGCCTGGATGTTCATAGGACCACATGCATCAGAATGAACCAGTTCAAACACTTCTTTGGCTCTAAGTCCCTTGGCTATAAACGACCTCTTGGTCATCTTACCCTCTAAATAGGATTCGCAGACTAGAAGTGCCTCCACTTCCAATGAACCCAAAGGTCCATCTTTTACCAGTATTTGTTTTCTCTTTAGATTAAGATGACTTAGACGAAAATGCCAAAGTAATGTTTGGTACAGCGAGGAACCTTTCCTATTAAATGATAAAACATGTTAGTTATTTATCTCATCGTTTTGAACAGTAGAAATAAACAGGTGTAAAAGACCATTATCCAATGTGCCATGACAGACGAAGTGTTTGCCAACCATAATATTACAAAAATTCTTATTGAAGTAAACACAATATCCGTCAATACCCAATCAAGAAATCAGAACTAAGTTTCACTTGATTTGAGGTACATACAAATGTTCTTTAAAATTAAACACCTATTTCTACTAAAAGGAAAGAACTACGTCTCCCACTGCAGTATCAATCCTTGGGAGTTATACCCCATCTGAAGGTAAACCTTGCCATCTTTAAATTGTCTGGTCACTTGGAACCCCTGCAACGAATTACAAACATGATTTGTGGCTTCTGTATCTAGACACTAGGTTTTTATAGATACAACCACTAATTGTGATCCAACAATTAAAGAAAAAACTTTACCTACAGCCATTCTATTCTAGTGATCAGGATAATCTCTTTTTTATTATCCCGGCTTTAACGAGTAATAGCAACTACCCTTAGGCAACTTAACCTTTTCCTTGGCAGTTGATGACTTATCCCTGTCAGTCTTTTGTGCATTATCCTGTCGCATTCTTTTATTCTTCTTTTTACCACCTCTTGGCCTAGAAGAAGAAGTCTTTTGCGCAACAAACACATGTGTTGACTTCCGAATAACACCCTTTACTGCCTGTAATTCTTTTAATAATTTTGCCAAAATAAAATCCAATTTATTCATTTTATAATAGAGGCAGAATTGCTAAAATAAATTGGGAAGTTGCTGGAGCCCGATATCAATTTGGGTTTCTGCATCGATCTCGGCTCCAGGGACCTCTAACTCGTTAAGAAGACCGATTATCTTCAAAACGTAGTTCCTAACCGGTGTACCGTTTGCCATGTTCGCGTTTATATGATCCATCATGGCAACCGGCCTTGCTGCCCGACCTTGCTCGCCAAACATTTCTGTATAGCTAAAGGTCATATCAGCTGCAGATTCCATAGATTGATATTGGCTTTGTAAAACATCTGACATGAAAGTCGAGATATAGCAACGTGCCATCCTACCAGTCTTTACCCAATCCTGATAGTGCCGGATCTCTTGTTAGAAGATCCACTATTGGGAGCGAGTAGATCGGGATCAAGTAACACGATCCTATAGTCGTCAGAAATTGAGACAATATCGAGATTTCTTTTCCATGTGATAAAATTAGGTCCAATTAATGTATGTTTCTTAAAAATTGCCGCTAGTGGATTGAATGATCCTATTATTAAATCTTGAGAAATAAAAGAGAAAAACTTTTTAATTCTTTTATCAAATTAGAGTCCCTCAACCTTTTAATTTAAAAAGAATTATGAGCAGCCCTAATCTTTCGTCAGTAAGCAGTCCACGTAGTGTGGAGGTCTACTAATCAACACTCGTCTGGACAGACATGTCACTCTATTAATTTATTGCCGGAACCAAATATTATAATAAAAAACCACCAGCCCAGAGTCACATCAATTGATAGGCTACGTATTGTGGACGTCTAACAATTAACGAACAAAGAACTACTAGATTTTTCATTCCTTGATATAAGACATTCTATGTAAATTAAATAGCCAATTAATTTTGGTTTCCACAAATAAAAATAGTGACTCATTCGAGAGGTTATTTTTATTCACGGGTTAAGTGCATAACTATTACTCTTAATTTGAAAATACCATGTCAAAGCGCTGGACCCGGTGTGAACGAACCCTACTTTGCTCTATTTTCCAATTTACTTCTTTCGAAAATTTATATCGGAGATACCATGATTATAACCCTTCATTAGTGAGACCGAAAGTCGAAGCCGGCGCGCGAGCTATAACCACATCTCCTACGAACGTGTAATGGAGACCGTATGATTTATTTGGGACTAAACCCATCTCCCACTTAATATTTTAAAAATCGAGAGTTTTTCTTTTTGTTCATTTTAAACAATTAAACATATTTTAATTCTCGATTAAAATAAATTCTATTTTAATCAATTAAAATATTTCTTGTTTAACCATAATAAAATAAAAAAAAATTTATTTAATTTTGCGAAAGAAATTAATTACCCAGATTTTAATTAAAAAATTTTAATTAATTTTAACACAAAAATTAAATAAATAATTATCTATTTATTTTTTCATTTTAAAAATTGGTAGGGTTATTTATTTTATAAAACCGTTTTTCCTAATATACTTTCGTTAATTAAAACATGCATAAAAGGAAAAACAAATAAAATAAAATTCATCCACGCAATAAAATAAAATAAATAAATAAATAATTAAATAATGACAAAATAAATATAAATTAAGTCGTTATGATTTGGTCCATCCGTCTAATCTTTTAATTCAACGGTCTCGAATTAAAGATTAAACGCTTAGGGTTTTGAAACCCTAAACGAGCCGTCAAAGACCCGAAATTTTTTCTCATCCTCCGAACCACCGTCACAGTCTCAGACCACCGCTAGAATGCCGAAAAAATGCTGAAAAAGAATCCCAAACAGCCCCTTAAGTTGCCAAAAATTCTGCTGTGCAGGCAGCACTGCACCGCCTTTTTTCAGCTGCTGTTTGACCGCCACTCTGCAAGTTTTGAACCCCCAAAAAATTATGATAGGTAGAGCGCATCGAGATCTTGATTTTTAAAAAAAATTGCGTCAAAATACGATGTCAAAGTGGCTCAAATCAATCGTCAAATGGCCAAAATATCTGCAGTGGCGAAAATTCAGCACCTCCGTTTTGACTACCTTTCCATCGCCGTCGAACCACCACCAAACCACCAACGGATAGCCAACGAACAATCTTAATTTTAGCGAAAAAATCGCGTCGAAAAAGGTTGCCGAAAGCCCCGAAAATGAGCCCCGAAGATGGCGCGCCGAACAGGCTATCCCGCCGCCGCCTTATCCTTCTTTTTTCGTTTCGTTCCTCGTTTTTCATGATACGATTACAATATTGATCTAAAAAAATTGAATAAAATAATAGATTAAATCATCAAAAACCTATACCCCACGTAGAAGGTGTACAACTGATCTAATCTCCAATAAAAACGATCGAGATAAACGATTAAAAAAAATGATATAAACCATACATACATTCATAGATGCATTTATTTAACCGGATCATAACGACATAGGCTACAAAACAAAGGTTAGCACAATGGTTTTCATGATAAATGCAACCACGGCTCGGATACCATGGTTGGAGCGGAAGAAAAAAAAAATTGAACCGACGTCGTGACCGTAAAAAACGGCGTATGCGTTTTTCATAAAAATAATGAACTATATTAATCATAATGACATTATACCTTTATGAAACTTGTCGAAAAGCTTCAATAAATCCCGAATACGTTGAAGATGACCTTGCAACCATCTCATGTATATCCTGGACGCACTACGATGATCACGGTGTGTGGACACCGATTCCGATCGAAGACTTTTTTTCCTCTTCGGTTTCTTCTCACTTTTCTCCAAAAAATAAAAAATAATTTGCCAAAATTGAGAGAGAAAGGGCGGAGGCTTGGATGGGAGACTTAAGGTTGAGATTTTATTTTTCTCACCTCCTTATATATATAAGCCTCCATTTGATATATATAAGAATATATTATATTACGTATATATTCTCTCTTTTCTAAAAGGATATGAAGAAATATATACTTAACATAAAAACAAACCCATTATCTCCTAATTAAGGCCGGCCACTTTAGGGAGTAATCCCTAGGTGTGCCAAATTCCAAAACCGTCATCCAACAATTCAATTTAAATCCTGAATGTTCCCGGTGGAAAAATAGGCATTCAAATTAAATTAAATAATAATCGAAACCAATAAGAAAAATATCCATGCGTATAATGGGCTACGTGAGGGATCACGAGGAACTATAGGACTCGGGTTAACCTTACGAGAAAACTGGATATCCCTAACTCTGTCCCCGAGTTAGATGTTTTTCCGTACGAACCAGAACTTATTCCACTAAAGGTTCTGACTGAACTCCCGGTCCTAACTCAAATTATGTCTTGAGTTTCCAATTATCAAATGCACTGAATTCTCCCAACGTTTAAGATATGGATTCTCGATAAATAAATTAGGTTACTGACAACCCGATTTAATTATCCTATTTTCCTCGCAACCGCACCGCTTAACCTTTTGATATGCCAGATCCAAAGATCCACTGTACAGATTTAACATAATCAAACCTATAAGCAAAACACACGAGGGGGAACTCCTTAACCGAAATTAGACGTTGTTTCTGTCCACTGATTATCAATCATCGGACAAACAATGCCAGTACCCAACTCATCGGTATTGTTGATTTTATGGAGAAAATCTCAACCATTGATGACTCAAATTACTGTACATCATCTGGACACAATCAATCAATCACTTCGGGATTAAGAGTTTGTACAATACATGATAATACGGGAATGTGGATCAATTCATATAGTCAGTATAGAATTGATCATCCCGTTGATCCTGCTCAATACACTCCAAGTGTACTAACATATTGAGCTCGAACATCGAATTCTCTAAACATGAATTCGACCCATTCGACCTAGCCAAGACTACCTACTATAAAGATGTACTACAATCGTACTAATGGAATGTCTAGGTCCATTGCGATTGTGAGCCTACCTGTATAATATGTCAGAACCTATGACCCGATCTTTCGTGCAGCATATACTGAGTCAAATACTGGAAAGAATATACGGACTATGCATTCATTCATCACAAATATAAATATGAAATCACAAATGCAAAATTATCTCAAATGTTTCTTATTAATATGCTAGGAATCTAGAATAAAAGACATAAATGCATGACTTTTCAGTATACATTCCCAACACAAACAACATATGTAAAAACTTATTTTCATCCAAAACGTTTTAGAAGTTGAGACTCAACCACGAGTGCTAGCTCCAAACCTTCAACAAACACGTTTTCCCAAAACTCGTTTTCAAACCATCCTTTTGAAAACCTCCGATAACTCATTTTGAAACCATAGAATCTCATAAAAATCTCGAATAAACATCCCACGAGGAAAGCTTGAACCAAAACACATTATTTTCTAAAACAGCCCAGGTTCAGTTGACTGGACTCATACTCCAGTCGACTGAAAAACACACTGGAAAAGTGAACCCAAACAGAAGCCATTTCAGTCGACTGACCTCCTAGGTCCAATTGATTGAACCTCCAACATGATGATCCAGTCGATTGAACTCATAGGTTCAGACGACTGAACCAGCCCATATTACATTTTTGAGCTACGATTTTGGCTTTCAAATCTCAGATCAAGCCTCAAAAACACCCGTTTTGATACCTAGGAGCATACCCGATCTCATGGCGATCATAAAACCTCAAAAGGAACATCCCTCTTTCGATTTCATCTAACCAAACGATAAAAAATGGTTTTAACCCAAAACCAGATTTGAAACATAAATCACTTTTCATGCGTTTTTAAACGGTAGAAACACGTGGGATTATATGTAGTATCCTCTAACAGTTATATAGTTTAGGATCCTAACTCGGTGAGTTCAAAACTCGATATCTCGATCCACATGCAAGATCGAGCTTCGCCAAAATGAAATTCTAACTGGATGGATGCGTAGACCACGATGCCGATACTAAGGATCAGCAGTTGGTTTATCAAAAACCAAGCCCCATGCCTCTAAGAAGTTAGAGAGAAGGCATAGAGAAAACTTGAGAAAACTTAAAAGTTAATTTTTAAAAATATCTTTTTAGAAAATATCTAAGTCCAGATATTTATAGACCTCCAATATATATATATATTTTTTTGAATTTTTGAAATTTGTAAGGCAACTCCCTACAACCCGGGAACCAACCCCGCATGCTCAGATAACCTTAAACATGCATCAAAACGAATAAAATCATACAACTTAGAAATATAT
>JAOTRH010488985.1:0-24472 GCA_034768845.1 Heliamphora exappendiculata
CTCTCTCAAGCTTGACCCTTCCCCCGCACCTGATCCACCGGCATCTGCGCCTCCCGAGCTTGACATGGCTCCTGCCCCTTGTCCTCGGTGCTCTACACGAGTATCACGCCCTCCTGATTGGTATGATTTTAATGCTGCTTTAACTTTTATTCCCATTCCTACATGCTTTTTTGAGACTGTTAAACATGAATGTTGGCAGAAAGCGATGGATGAGGAACTTAAGGCTCTCTAGGCCAATCTTACATGGGACGTGGTTCCTTGCCCGTCTAATATTAAGGCCATTGGTTGTAAATGGGTTTACTCTATCAAGTTCCGCTCTGATGGAACTCTGGACCGGTATAAGGCACGGTTGGTTGCCCTTGGGAACAAGCAAGAATATGGGGTGGACTATAAGGAGATTTTTGCTCGGGTAGCTAAAATGACTACGGTGCATACGGTTATTTTTATTGCTGCTTCCCAAAGCTGACCACTTCATCAAATGGACGTCAAAAATGCATTTCTTCATGGTGATCTCAAAGAGGACATTTACATGGCCCTCCCACCTGGTTTTTTCTCCTCATCTCCTTCTGATGTATGTAAGTTGAAGCGATCTCTCTATGGGTTAAAACAAGCTCCCCAAGCATGGTTTGACAAGTTTCGAACTACCTTGTCAGCAAAGCTAATATGACTCTTCTTTGTTCCTTTGCAAGACCTCTGCTGGTATTGTTTTTTTTCTAGTTTATGTTGATGATATTGTTATAATCGAGACCGATTCTGCTTTGATTAATCGTCTCCAACAGCATCTTCATACCTCTTTTCCTATAAAGAATCTTGGTCCTCTAACGTACTTCTTGGGATTAGAAGTTCATACTGGTCATTTGGGCATCTTCCTAAATCAACATAAGTGTACACAAGATTTAATTACTTTGGCTGGTCTTCAGGATACTTCTTCTGTGGATACTCCTTTGGAAGTTAACACAAAGTATCGTCGTGAGGAGGGTGATCTCCTTTCTGATCGTACTGTGTATCACCAACTGGTGGGTAGCTTGAACTATTTGACTATTACTCAGCCTGATATTTCATTTGCTGTCCAGTAGGTTAGTCAGTTTATGCAGACTCCGCGCTATTTACATTTAGCTGCCGTTCGTCGTATCATTTGATATCTTCGGGGGTCTCCTAGCCGTGGATTGTTCTTTCCTGCTAGCTCTCCACTTCGTCTCGTTACTTATAGTGATGCTGATTGGGTCAGTTATCCTGATACTCGTCGTTCTGTCATAGGCTGGTGCCTCTTTCTTGGAGATTCTTTGATTTCTTGAAAGAGTAAAAAGTAGGCTCGTGTTTCGAATTTTTCTACTGAATCTAAATACCGTGCGATGTCTGCTGCTTGTTCTAAGATTAGTTGGCTTCGTGGGCTTCTTGCTGAGCTAGGTTTCTCTCAGCCTGATCCCACTCCTTTTTATGCTAACAACACTAGTGCTATTCAGATTGCTGCTAATCCCATTTATCATGAGCACACGAAGCATATTAAGATGGATTGTCACTCTATTCAGAAGGCACTGGACACTCGTGTCATTTCTCTTCCTCACATTTTCACTGATCTCCAGATTGCTGACATCTTTACGAAAGCCATGACTCACCAGCGCCATCAGTTTCTTGTGGAAAAATTGATACTTCTTAATTGCTCCGCATCAATTTGAGGGGAAATATCAGTCAGATTATATCAAACCATAATTAACCTATCTATTTATGGCATGTTTCTTGTATTATAGCTCTAAATATTTTGTAATTAGCTGTATATTTTAGTTTCCTATTTAGTTAGATAGGATTGATATAATTACTGAAATTCAGCTATGTAATTAGTTCTAACGATGCTATATAATGAGAAGAACCCTCACAATGAGGCATTCAATACAATTGATAGAAACTTCTACCAAAGTGTGCCAAATCTGGACTAGCCTCTGTTGCATAGGCTAAAACCCTACTTTAAAGTGTGATTCAAGCTTTGGTCCCTTCATGAAAATTATGAATAATATTTTTATCTATCTATCCACAAAAAATTAGACCATTTTTGATAAGTTTTGAGGGGTCAAAAGCCCTCTGCAAGTCACTCACTCTGAACAATACCTTAGGTTCGAATCTGCACAATCTTTTTGTACAAAATAAAACCCCTATTTTTGTATCTCAAATCGAAAAGTTTTCTTCATATGAAATGTAGTAGACATAAAAAACTAGCTACTATCCAAAAATTTCTTTAAAAGGAGTTAAATTAGAATCCCAAACGTATTTTATACTATCTGTTTATACAACAGAAATTGGTGTTGCTCTATGTTTGGACACTCTTTCTTAAGAGACTCAAAAACTTAATTTTTTTCTAAATAAGTGGGCAAAGTGTTCTTCATCAAACTTTTAGAAAACATCAAGATGCATAACATATCAAAAAATTACCTTGGTAGGATTCATTTGATGCCTCAAAAATATTTTATAAAACGCAATAACTTTTTTCATAAGAGTTTTAGATAAAATATTAATGTACCACATGTTTAAATATTAGCCCCAAAAAAATTGATTTGTTGTCCTAAAAATATTTTATAAAATATGTCCAAATAAACTTTATTTTAACTTAAGTGTCAAAAATAGCCTTTTGAACCATATATTTTTATGCTAAGTGTTGTATATTTTTGGTGAGCCTAAAATATTCTAAGTGTTTTAATTGATTTGTGGCATCTCCCAAATGGCTATGTGAGTTGGTTTATATAATTTTCTTGTGTTTACTAATTATGTTAAGTGTTAATTTATTAATTATTGTTATTTTCACTTTACTTGGCATAATCCTAATATCACATGCATTAGTATATTTATACATAAGATGGGACATGTATCCACCATCATTGGGGTGGGTTATGCGAGAATCACTTAAATTATAACGGTGAATGAAATGGACCCTAGGGTGATATTTGTTCCGGGCTGTGTCTCGTGGTTATACTAATGAAATAATTTTGGGGTGATATCCCCCAGCTTGTGTGCCAGAATGAAATGTTTTTCAGCTGGATTCCATGATATGATATGAATTTTTTTGAGGGAGGACCTCATGGTGAAAGTGGTTAGGTGGCGAAATTATCGGTGTTAGAATATACGTTGATCCCAGACCTTGATCTAAGATTCGATGGCCTGAAGTGTTGACTTGTTCACGTCCATACCGTTAGTGATGATCCTGTTAGATACTTAGTTTGACTACGTAGTCTTCCTACGGCTGAAGGAGTGCTTGATATCGGTCGGTAGACTTTGTCTATGTTGATCAGGGTTATGATGGTTTACCCAGGTTAGGTTGACCTAGAATAACATAGGGTTTTAAATAAACTCTAGTAACTAACTGGGAAGTAGCATAACATCATTACACATGTTGATTTCATGAATTCACTATTGTCTATTGTGTGATGCATGCTAAATGATTTTATTATGGAGTTAGATCATATTTGAGTTGTACTGTTTAGATTTTCTAGAGTTTTTCTTGCTGAGCTTTGGCTCATGACGTTTTATGCCAGGTTTTGAGGAACCGGACATTCAGACAGACGATCAGGTTCAGAGAGAGGAAGAGTCGTGGCTCCCGTGAGTCGATGACTCACCAATTTTCAGTTCCTGCCATTTTTTCTTTTGTCATTTGAGACTCGTGTACCAAGCTGTTGAATGTATTTTTGTTACCTACTTTTCTCTGGGTTTGTAATGTTTTAAATACTCTACTTTATTCTGTGTTTGGATGGGTATTAATTGTATGCTTATTTCACCGTAGTTTATTAGTGTCGCTCTTAGATGCTTCTGGAAATTCGGGGTGTCACATTTATGACTCACAAAGTATTGCGTGCCAGAAATAATAACGCATGGACTTGTTTTGGCTTATAGAATCATAAGTGTGAGCACTTAGTGAAGCAATTAAACCTTAGTATTAGTTATGTTGCTCCAATGAAATTATGTATACTGAGCTTATTAGGGTACTGAAGATTGTTGGGATTTGAACACACGAATCTCTAAAAAATAAAAACTGGTTAGGCCGTGGATACCCACGTACGCTTCGATCCACACAAAGCAAATAGAAGAATGCAATAATCACACAAATCAAGAATATATGTAGTTCGGTTGACTACCTACATCCAAGGGAGAGAAAAAATAATCCACTATACACAAATAAAGATTACAAGTCTAACTCTCAATCTCATAATATTTGTGGCCTCAAGCTGAAGCTCTCTCAATCTATATACACTTTCTCTGGTCTTCAAATCTGAGTCTCTACAGTGTATGCCACGTTTTTGTCTTAACACTAAATGAAATATAGGATCCATATATATAGACTTTCACCAAAAAATCCTAAAAAACACTTCAGAACGTCGCGGTGACGCTCAAGCACTCAACAAGCACGTATTAGCGACATACAATGCCGCTCCCTGACCTCCCGACACCAAAACGCCTAGCTAGCACTTCGCTAGCGCACGATTTTATCCTATCGGTGCTCAAACGCCTAGCTAGCACCATGCTAGCACCGATTTCTGGTTCTGCTGAAAAATTTGAGACACAAACCCAACAATCTCCACCTTGACTTGAATTTCTCAACCATCTTGAAGAATTGTTGGTCGCCTCGGTCTGCACCCCTTTCATGAATATGGGTGATCTATCCTCTCTGATCATCAATCTGAATGAACTTAGACCAAATCCAAACCGCGCCTGAACTTAACCCTCTTGCAATCAACAACCTTCTGTAGTTACTACATCTTCTCTGACACTGCTACTTATCACTTATCTTTACTTGAGCTGCTTGTAGCGTTCTTGTAAGACGAAGGATTTTCACTGCGCTATTTTCATTGCTGCTGATTTGAGCCACCATCACCCAATTTCCTGGATGAACTATTCTGATCGAGCTCCATCTCGACTGTTGCTTTCTTCTTCTGAAGCTCTAACATACTGTGCTTGTCGGTTTGACCAAGCCGCATATGCTGGAGTTTTGTAACGTCCTTGTTGGACTCTATCTGTGTAATAGTGGTAACTCCACCTACCACCGTGTCTCCTACTAATCTGTAAGGATATATTGTGCTTGTCAGTCTGACCAAACTGCATAAGCCGAAGTTTTGTGCCGTTCTTACTGGACTCTACCTGTGTAGTAGTGGTAACTCCACCTACCACCGTGTCCCCTACCAGTCTGTAGGGATTCCTGACTTGATGCTCGGCATCTCTATTGCAATCGAGTGATTAAATCTTTAACCATAAGTTCCAATACCACTTGTTGGAATTTCAACACACAAATCCCCAAAAAAATAAGAACTGATTTGGCAGCGGATATCCACGTAGACTTCGATCCACATAAAGAAAATAAAAGAATGCAACAACCACACGAATCAAGAATATACGTGATTCAGCTGACTACCTACGTCCACGGGAGAGAAGAAACAATTCACTATACGCAAATAAAGATTACAAGTCTCACTCTGAATCTCATAATATTTATGGCCTCAAACTGAACCTCTCTCAATCTCTCTACACTCTCTCTAGTCTCCAAATTTGAGCCTCTACAATGTATCACACGTTTTTTGTCTTAACCCTAAACAAAATATAGGGTCCATATATATAGGCTTTCACCAAAAAATCCATAAAAAACACTTCTAAACGTCGCGTCGGCACTCAAATGCTCAACAAGCGCGTACTAGCGCCATACACTGCCGCTCCCTGACCTCTCAGCACTCGAGCGCCTAGCTAGCGCACAGTTCTGTCCTACCAATGCTCAAGCGCCTAACTAGCGCTCCGCTAGAGCACAGTTCTGTCTTACCGGCGCTCAAGTGCCCTACTATCGCCGATTTTTGGTTCTGCTGGGAAATTTGAGGCATAAACCCAACAGAATGGTCAGAAACGATGAACTAAACGAAGTAAAATAAAAGAAGGATGGCCTAATACACGAGACTCCCATGTTGTGGGGTCAAAGAAGAGTAGAATGTCCAAAGCCTTGCCCCCACATGCGGAGTGACTATTTTCATAGTTAAACAAAGTAAAATGTGCAAAAAAATAACATTACATCCATCACTTTAACAACATACCTGATTGCTTTTAAAAATGTAACACAAGCACAGAATACTTAAATCCTATTCTTCTCCTGGGAGAACTACCAATCAATTAGTTTTGGTACATTCGGGATACAGTACTCCAATTTGCATAATTTATAGTAATTTCTATTAAGTTACCAATTGTCCCAAAAACTTATGCTATTAGGAAATGGACCAAACAATGTATATCAAGCTATCCAACACTCCCCTTCACGTGCGACCATGACTCGCACGTGGAGAGACGAACAAACTAAACAGATGCACCAACACACAAAGTGCACAATAACAAATATAACAGGAAAATATATTACGAGACTTGAACCTAAGACCTCATAGAATTAGAGCTCTAATACCATGTTAAATCATCTATTGTCCCAAAAACTTAAACTATTAAGAAATGAGCTCAATAATGTATATCAAATTATTCAATAATTTTCAAATACTAACTTATGACATGTATATTCTAGAGAAGAAGAATAAAGAAAATAAAAATAAAAAAGGACTTTAAAAGAAAAATATATGTTTGGACATGAACAAAATGGTTTCCATTAATTAAGTTCCCAATCCTGCCTAGCCCAAACAATCTTCTAATTTCAAATTAAAGTTCCATCAATTCTTAAAACAACTCAAGAAGACCTTAATTGCAAATTTTTGGGAATCAATTGAATGAATCATTCTTCTCTAGTCTTGTTGTTTAGCCAACTATTTGATGGATCCATAACATCTCCATCTTCCAACCCAAGTTCTTAATAAATATCATTTTGAAGGCCCTCCAAACCAAGCATTTATTCCAGAAGGAATCTAAAACAAACAGAATTGAACAGGAGGCACAAATGCAATACAACTCCTTGCTAATTGATTGATTATATCTTGCTGTATAAAAAAATCTACTATGAATTATGCTAAACAATTTCCAATGCGATGCATAAATAATTCTTATATCAACTCCAGTAGCAGCTCAAAGTTCCTCAGTTGACATCATGGGGTATAAAGTATTCTTTCTTTCCTTTCTATAAACTCTATGTTCAATTGTATCCTTGAACATAAAGCTATTAACACCTATAGGTTTGCAAAGGAAAAGCTCCTGCCACCCCTGCCAAATACAGGTTTGTACAGGAAAAGCTCCTGCCACCCCTGCCAAATACATCACCCATGCTAGCTATAAAGTTAAAAGGTTAACTCTCCAATTTTTATCTATTTTGTTTTTCCTCCTCTTCTTTTTATAACATTGGCATTCAGAGCTAGTTTGAACATCAGTACATGGCTGTCTATTAGTTAATGTCAATTGGCATGCAACCGATGATCCACCGCTGTTTATTATAAGTTATTAGAAGAGTTTTCCGAAACATTGCAACATTGTGCATTTTTCTTCCATGATGATTCCAATATAAAAGAATCCTAGTAATCATAATCATCTATTCCTACACCCCCAAAACACAAAAACGAACATATTTTAACTTTTACTACTCTAATCATTTATTTGGTATGAAAGAATTATTAATTTAAAAAACATTAAAGGAATGTCGCCCATATACAAGGGACGAAACACCCCTAACAAGAAGGGAGAATGACAAAAAACTCTTACATAAAAAAGGAGGATAATGGAAAAACCTCCATTAAAAATGCTTAAACAAGGATAGGGAGTACAAAATCCATCATCTCATCCATAAATAGTGCTCCTCACTCTGACAAGCAGCTATACAAATTAACAAGAAGTAAACCTTTCAATCTATATAGCAGCAATTCAACACCCTCAAAAGTCGGCAACCTTCTCAAAAACCCAAATCAACACCAAAGAACATTAAAACAAAAACTCACTCCTGTGCAAAATCATAGTGAATAAGGAGATGGGAGACAAACTCCCGCCCCTTACAAAAACAACACCAATGAGTCAACACTAACCCCTCCGCATTAAATTATCGTAAGGATCTTTCCATACTCAAAAGGCCAATCAAAGAAACCTACACTTGAGGGAGTTCTCACTTTCTAAACACTCTTCTATGAAAAGGATATCCTTCTACTGCCCAACATGCAACTGTAGATGACTTAACATAAAACCACCCACTATGATTCCCTCTTCATTTGATTGAGTCGATTTCTCCACCTGCACCTTTATGCTAATACAAAACATCTAGCATCGTCAACAAATTGATCTAACTCCCAATATAATCTGCAACATAAGCATTGTTATCCCAAAGCAAAATTAATATCCCAGAAGTGATGGTCAGGCTCCCCGCAAGTGTAATGTGCAACATAAGCCAAAAACAAACACGATGGTCAAGCTCCCTAGAAGCGATGGTCAAGCTAATAGGGGTTGTTTTCTCCCACCACACATAAAGCAAGAAATGAACACGATCCCCACTCCTAACCTTTAAAAAAATACATGTTAGAGAACTCATTCCCAACTTTGCTCACACCCTTCCATATAGGACTGTGTAAGAAAAATCCAATAGATTGCCATGCCAAATTTGAAAGCAGGACTGACAAGAGAGGCCTAACTAATAAGATGTAAAGACAGTAATGATTGATCATTTGGTTGTAAGCAGAAATTTTCACTCTTCATTTCTAAGTCTTGCAACTAGAAATATAGGTAATTGTTGGTTTTAATCAATCTTCCTTCTATTTCTTTACCATTTCAATTTTGAGGCAAATTCATAAACACCCAACTTGCAAAGTTCTGGAATCATTTTGGCTTTAGTAGTTCATGTAATCAGATTAGACAGTAACTTTGAGCTATCTGCTCTTACTTTCGAGCTAATAAATAATATCAAAACACTTTTCTTTAGATGAGTAAGATCAAAACACTTTAAGACTTGTTTAATTAGCCAGATTAATAATGAGGTGATACATATATCTCATAGAGTAAGTAATTTTATGAGATTAGTAGTGAATGAATTATTTATCCTTGTTATAATAAGTATTATATATCCTATATTTTTTGAAATTAGTTATCTAATAGATACATAACCTTTCGCCATGTATTGCGTTCAAACAAAAAAAAATCTCGTAAAATATGTGATCCAATCCCGCATCAAATATAGTCAATCAAACATGCCCTAAAAGTTATCCAATAGATACATAATTCTTTCGTCACGTATTGTGTTCAAACAAGAAAAATATAATCCGTAAAATACGTGATCTAATCACGCATTTAATATAGTCAATCAAACATGCCCTAATATTCTAACTCTTCCCTGCCATGTTTGGAATGCCTAAAATGCTCTCATTTCTTTTTTAGTTTTTTTTCCTTTTTATTAAAAAGTTGTTGCTAAAAAAAGTTTATCGCATTTGAGAGACTAAAAATTAAGTTGTTCTTTTAATGTTAAAAACGTGTTTAGGATGTCTTTTTTGTTTCTTTTTTGTACCAAATAGTTGCTTTGCCCTAATTAAAACAATGACTTCTATATAAATTCAAAGGAAATGTACTATAAATGATAAGGACATTATCAACATCTGACCACGTCATCATTATTTTTGAGATGTTAGCTAAATAAGATGTTTGCGCTTAAAAGTTGATTCAAACAAGCTTGTTCCCTTTAGAATGTTTAACAACCCAACTTTTCTCTTTTCAAAAATACAAAATTGCATCTTTAATGATTTTTTTTATAGATTTCATCGAAATAACATAGCCATTAAAATAATGACATTAGAAACTAAAGTTCTATTAAAAAGAGGGTATAATAAAGAATATTTTAAGAAAAGAAAGATAGTTGAAGTAAAGAGTCTTCTTACATGTCCATTCAAACTAGCTAGCTAAAGTAGAGCAGTGAGATTTTGGATGGTTATTTTGGCAATAACTTTGCTAGAGTTGTTCTATCAACTTAAAGAAATTATGCTTCCAAGTGCCTGTTTGTTGTGAAAATTTTACCGTCAAGATAGAATGAAAATAATATTGACATGCAACTTTGATGCCCAACATAAATACAATATTTAAGGTGTTAATTACCCCCACTACAAGGTAAAATTGGCGGATTGGATAACAAAACACTTATAGAATACAACAAAGTCACCAAACTCCTGACAACAAATTCGAAGTTTTCCTCTAAGAACTATTTTACAGAATCATGTAGACTGAAAAAGCAAATGCCAGGCAGTTTCAACATACCCAAATCTGGATGATTTCCTTCAAGAACTTTTCAAAACTCATAAGCAGGGAATCTGGCATTATTGGGAGCAGTCATGTCCAGGAAAAGATAAGCCAAGCCTCCAATTCCTTCAAATAGAGAATAGGGGTTATCACCTCCATGCATCTCTCCCTCAGATATGAGCTTGTTACCTCGATCAAGGAGAAAGCAAGCAAATGCTTTGGCTCTGTATAAGAACTCCATATTCCCAGTCAGTCGGTAAATCGAGAGGAACACATATGTATTCCCACTTATGCCATGACAAATCCCAACCCGTTTGAGTAGGCCTCGGTTCCAAACTACATCTGCTGCGTTTATGGCTGCTTCTAGGAACTCTTTATCTCCAAAAACCTTCACAATTCACATCAGACATTTTTTAGGCAATTGTGAGCAGAATAATTACAAGATGGAAAACACAAAAGAGAAGTTGAATTCTTCTTATGAGAACTAAATAATGGTCATTACTCGTGGCTTTCCCATGTCACCATTTGGTCTATATGCAGGAAACTAAAGGGGGGATGTTAAGTATTATGCTTAGTGTAGTACACGAGTATTTATATACATGAGTATCTATGTTTATATAAATAATGATCCTTAGAGAGGTAGCCTTAATTTTGGTGGTTCTCTCATTAACCATCTCTTGATATCTCTCTTCATTCTTCCTCTCATTATAAGTAGCATGGACACTAACATGTAACACCATACGAACACGCAGGCACGTCAATTTTAAAAAAATACATAACATGACGCGGATATGACAAGGAAGAATTATATATATATATATATATATTATATGCTAAATATGTAAAAAAAAAATCATTCAGTAGTAATTAAAAATATACAACATATCACTAATAAAATTAAAATACCTTATATTTCCTCTTAAACGTTCTCAAATATTTTTAATGTGCATAATTTGTGTGCTAAAGAATGCAAAACAAATTGTTACTATACAAAAATTCATCACATGTAACATGTTTAGAGAGATCAATAAGTGTCTCTCAAGTGTCTGTTAAGTGTTAAAAAAATGTATTACATTATAAATTTAATTTCCAAATTAATTAACGTTTAAAAAGTGTCGAATACAATTTTAAGAGTATCTGAAGAGTAATCAAAGAGTGTCGTGTCCAACACGACCCGCCACCTTTGTAGAAATGTCCGTGCTTCTTAGCTCTAATTCATTTTATTTCTTTTGTTCTTGAAATCTGACTTGGTATCAAAGTACATCACAAATTCTTCTCTATTTCTTTTCTATCATTTTTTTCCTTTTATTTATTTATTTCATCGTTCATTTATCCGATCTGTAAAAAAAATCCAAGCAAAGTCAACTAGGACGGAGATGATCACCATTTTTTCCACATTTTCTGGTGTTGATGTGTTAGGGTTTTCTCCCTTTTCTTTAATTTTTGGCATTTAGGGTTTGGCTTCACAATATGCGATTTCTCCCAAACCCGTTCGAATGGATGTTGATACTCCTTCTAAGGGTGCTGACTTAAGCTTCTAGATGATTCCCTAGCAAGATTTTTGAGATTTGACTCGATTTTCTTGGTTTCGAAAGGGTTTGATTATGCTACCAAGGTTTGGTTTCTCCCTTTTCCAACAGAAGTTCGAGCTTGTTTGTTTTCTATTTTTTTGGCTTTCAGTAGGTTCGGTTTCAACCATTTCTTGCATTAGTGGTTTGTTATCCAGTTTTCGGTGCTTCTCCCTTAGTTCTTTCAACTACCTTGCAAGTTCTCTTATCATTGTGGTCTTTGAGTCTAGTTATTTTGTGCCTAATTTGTGCCATTTTCTGAGTTTTGGGTATCATGGACATTGGTAAGCCATCTGGTAGCAATGATGAGCCCATGATGAGTCGTGGAGGCCCTCTTAGAGGTTCCTTCCAGATCTGCTCGGTGAAGTTGGCCGGCAATAACCATACTTTTTGGTCTTGCCCTTGTTGCTTGGCTATTACTGCTCAAGGATTGACCAAATACATCACGAGTACTAATAAGGAACCCAAGACAAATGGCCTAGCTTGTGAGAAATGGCACTCAAAGAATGCTCTTGTTATGACCTAGTTGATTAATTCGATGCAATCGACTATCAGTCGTATTTTCTTACTGCAAGACATTGGTCAAAAAATTTGGACAGTGGCACCACAGACCTATTCCCAGAAGGGTAACAATGCTCAAGCTTATGAGTTACGCAAGAAGGTGTGTGGTTTAAATTAGAAAGATAGATCTCTTGCTGAGTACTATATTGAGTTGACTAATTTGCGCCAAGAGCTTGATTATTATTAGAGTTTTCAAGATATTCTTAGACTGCATTCATTGTGGGAAAAACAAACATGACAAGGAGTTGGAAGTTGCATAGTCGTGCTAATCGAGGGAGTGGTGGTAACCGTGGTGGTAGTATTGTGTGTACTCATGCACATGTCTACGAGGCTTTCATAAGTATTTCTAGTGACACCAATTCTCTTTCCCAAGAGGAGTTGCGCACTCTCTCTTGATATCTCCTCTACTATTGTTTCTGATCCGCCTTCCTCTTCTAACTTTACTCACACAGATATTCCCGCAAGTGCACCCGGTGTTTCTTTCACATGTCTTTGGATTATTGACTCTGATGCCACTAATTAGATGACAGGTTTACTTTTTTCTTCTTATATTCTATAGTTTAATAAGAATAAGATTTAGAGTATCTGATGGTCCTCATCCTCTGCGATAGAGAAAGGTTTTATCTATTGCTCCTCATCAATCTCTCTTCCTCTGTTCTACACGTCCATAATTTTTCAACTAATTTTCTTTCTGTTAATAGCCTTGCCCATTCTTTGAATTGCTCTGTGACCTTTATTCCTAAATATTGTCATTTAGGAGAAGAATATGGGAAGAACGATTGGCAGTAGTAGAGCACATGGTGACCTGTATTTTTTGAATGTTGTCTGTTGTTAGTCAATTTATGCATGACCCTCGTGTAGTCGTGTTACGCATCTTAATGTAGTGTTTTCGCATTTTACGGTACCTTAAGTCGACTTTGAAAAAAGGAATTTTGTTTGCAAATCACGATTACATGAGATTAGAGGCATTCACTGATGTGGAGTGGGCTTGGATCTGTCAATGATAGACGATCTACTTCAGGTTACTGTACTTTTGGAGAAACAAGAAGCAAGTTGTAGTAGCTAAATCCATTGCAGAGGCTGAGTATACGACTATGGCTCATGGAATTTGTAAATTTATGTGGCCTCAAGTTTTGTTGGGATACTTAGGTGTGTATGGTGATGCTCTAATGAGATTATATTGTGATAATAAAGCTACCATCAACATATTGAGATTAACTGACACTTCAACGAGGAAAACTTGAACAAAGATTCAATTTGTATGCTTTTTGTAAAATCAAGAGATCAACTGGCAGGTGTCTTCACTAAGGGACTTAGTAGCAAAGGGCTTCATTCTATTAGACGCAAATTGGGCATAAGGAATATCTATGCGCCAATTTAGGGGAGTGTTAAAGCATTTTACTTAGTGTAGTATATGGGTATTTGTACTCTCATCTCTATACCGAATCAAACCAAACTATGCCTATGTTTGATTAAGATCGGTTATATGACCTACTCTGTTAAGAGCCATATCTTCAATTAGTTTCAATAAATTCATATATTTTCTTAAAACAGCATCCCATGTTAATTTAGATCTACCCTTCCTCTAGTATTTTTATTACCACTGCATCAATTGGTGTCCAAATCAGTTTAATCTATTTTCTCTGAACTTATGCTCAATTGGTGCAATCCCTACCAGTCCACAAATCTTTTTGTTCCTAATTTTATCTTTTTTAGTCTTACCATACATCCCCCTTAATATTCTCGTTTCAGCAACACTCATCCTATTTATGTGATCTTTCTTAGCAGTCCAACATTCTGTCTCATATAGAATCACTGGTCTAATAACTGTCTTATAAATTTTTTCATTTTAATCTTGTAGGCATCCGTCGATCACATAGAACACTGAACGCACCCCCCTCCACTTGAGCCAACTAACTTTGATTCTATGGCTCACATCATTTGCAATAGTTCCATCTTTGTTAATAGTCGAACCTAGACAACAAAAATATTTACTCTTAGGTAATCTTTCAATTTTGTTCCTAGTTACTTGAAACCCTTTTGAATCCAAAGTTTCTCTCCACATTTCAAACTTAGTGTTAACTCCACTCATAATCTCATCCACTAGGACAATATCATCTGCAAACAACATATACCATGGGACATCATCATAGATATGTCTAATCCGTCTATCCATAACTAAGGTAAAAAGATAAGAATTCAAAGCCGATACTTGATGTAATCATACTGTAATTGAAAATTCACTTGTTTCTCCTGTAAGTAATCCAATTGTTGTGGTAGCTCCATCACATGTGTCTTATCATATCAATATACCTCTTTGTCACACCCTTCTCTCAAATGCCCACCATATACTATGTCTAGGCACTCTATCATTAGCCTTTTATAAGTCTATAAAAGCCATATGAAAATCTCTCTTCTTTTCTCTATACTTTTTTATTAATCTTCTCAATAAGTGGATTGTTTCCACAGTTGATCTACCAAGCATAAAACCAAACTGATTCTTTGACACGGTTGTTATTAACCTTAAACGATGTTCAATTATTCTTTTCCATAATTTTTTACATGACTCATCAACTTATACCTCTATAATTGTTACAATTTTGAATATCTTCTTTGTTTTTATATATAGGTACTACAATACTTTTTCTCCATTTTTCGAGTATTTTTCTAGTCATTATGATTTTATTAAATAATTTTGTTAACCAAGACACGCCCACTTCACCTAGGCATTTTCACACCTCTACAGAGATACCATCTCATCCTAAGCCTTACCTGATTTCATTTTATTCATTGAAGTTTCCGCTTCAAAATTTCTTATTCTACAATAGAACGTCTATTCTCTAATAGTCTAATGTCATCCGAGTTATCAGATTCCTCTTATTCAAATCTTTCTACATGTTTTTCGTTTAATAATTTTTCAAAATGGATTTTCATCTTTTCTTGATCTCATCATCCCTTCACTAACACCCTTGAATCCTCACTTTTTATGCATTGAACTTGAGTAAGGTCTCTTATTCTCCTTTATCTCTACTTAGTGAATTTATAGATGCTCTTTTCTCCTTTACTATCTAATGTCGTATAATAATCATCATAAGCTTTTAATTTAGCATTTTTAAAGGTTCTCTTAACGTCATTACAAGCTTATTTATAGCTTTCCTTAGTTATAAGGCATTTTTCCTTTTGGCTCTCTAAGAACTTCTTTTGATATCATTTTAATGTAGTCCGCAATTGTACTCCACATAGTATTAGTATCTTCCAAATCTCACTTTATTTTTTTTACACATTTTGTCCTTAAAAGTATCTAATTTTTCACCTTTAAGATTCTACCATTAGATTCATGAGATTCTAATATCTCTTCTGACTTAATGTTGTCGCTTAATGTGAATATTTAGTACAACAAGTCTATGTTGTGATATTAAGCTCTCACCTACTCTATGTTTATATAAAAATGATGGTTATAAAGGTAGTCCTAATTTTGGGTGTTCTCTCACTAGTCATTTCTTGATTCCTCTCTTCATTCGTTTATCATTCATCTTATTTCTTGTGCTCTTGAAATATAACCAAGGACTTCTACTTGAGTATATTAAATTGTTAACTACCAACTTATCTAAAAACTTAAACTGTTTGAGAGAAGGGTAACTTTGTTATTTACGAAAAATTGATGAGCAGTCCAATTAATAGGCCGTTTACTGTTTTTCATCTAGTATAAACAAATTTATCGAGCAAGTTCCATCCTCATAAAAGTGTTAACGTGCAAGATCCTTTTGGAACAAATACCTTAGAACATATAAATTTATCTGTCTTTTATTGAAAGCACGCATAAAGAACACAGATAAATTTATTTATGTCTTTTTAAAACATGTATAAAGAACACAAATAAATTTATCTGTTTGCATTATCTGTGTTGATATGCAAACAGATAAATTTATCTATTTGTTATCCAAAACATATAAATTTATCTGTTTACATGGTATTTTCGGGAGAAATTGCGCAATTAGACCTTGCACGTTAAAATTTTTGTTGATAGATCTTGTACGTTAAAATTTATTTTTTTGAACCTTTGGCTGAAATCCCCTATTATTTATATCCTCAACACCTTCACATGTGGCCTAACTCTCATCCATAAGCCGACCAAACACGTGCAATTTTATTTTAATTATTTAGTAGATGGTGAGACTTGATCACAGGATCTATTGCCTACTCTGATACCAAGTTGAAAAACAAAGTATTGAAAACTTAGGGTTTTGAGAGAAGGAGAAGAGAGAAGAAAAGACAAAGAAGTTTCAGGAACTTAATTAGCACCTTTTACTTAAGTTCTATTTATATTAAATCCACCACTACATAATTACAAAAATACCTTTACGATTAAAGAATAAAATAAAAACTAATATGCTAACACTCTCCCTAAAGCTAGAGCATATATGTCAAAGATGCCCTATCTTAGAAGATAAGGGGTGGAAAGAAATACAAGCTAAAGGCTTAGTGAAGATATCGCCGAGCTGATCATCTTAGCGAATATAAAGAGTGACGATACGCTTTTGCATCAACAAATCTTGAATAAAAATGACAATCAATTTCGATACGCTTAGTCCGCTCATAGAAAACTAAATTATTAGCAATAAAAATGGTAGCCTGATTGTCACAAAATATTTCATAGGAACAGGAGCCGTAATGTGAAAATCCATGAGTGATTGAACCTCTAACATCTTGGAGGCTAAATGGGCCAAAGCACGGTACTCAACTTCCAACACTGGAACGAGCAATCACAGTTTGTTTCTTACTATGCCAGGTGACAAGATTGCCACCAACAAAAGTGCAATAACCAGAAGTAGACCGCCAATCAGAACGGCTACCAACTCAGTTCGCATCACTAAAGCCAATGATAGACAGGGAATCAGATGATCAATACAATAAACCTCAAGCAGGAGCACATTTCAAGTAACGTAAGATTGGCAAACAGCTTCATAGTGAGGCTGACGGGAAGTATACATAAGTTAGCTAACTACCCCAACAGCATAAATAATATCAAGACGAGTAACCGTGAGATAAATTAGTTTGCCAACTAATCGGCAAAAGCGGCCGACATCAAGAAAGAGATCACCAGACTCAGTGTCAAGTTTAACTGTAGAATCCATAGGAGTATCAGCACGATGAGCACCAAGAAATCCAGTCTCCGAGAAAAGATCGAGTGCATACTTGCATTGAGAATAAGAAATACCCTCAGAAGAGCGATCAATCCCAAAGAAGTAACAAAGAGTGCCTAAGTCCTTGATATGAAAATGTTAACTCAAATGACGTTTGATGTCAACAATACCAGCAGAATCGTCACCGGATAGGATAATGTCTTCAACATAAACAATCAACACAATAGTTCCACAAGAGGAATGATGGACAGGCATAGAATGATCAGATGCATCGAAAATATGAACAAAATCAACACAACCAAACACCAAGGAGGGAGAGAAAAAAAAAAGAATCGGAATATAACAAGAAAAACAGAAACTTCTGGCTAAGAACAACATAAGGCATGCGATTAATGAGATGACAAACAATAAGAACATCATCCCAAAAGTGACTTAGCACCTGCATGTGAAAAAGCAAGGTACATGCAACATCAAATAAGTGACGATACTTATGCTCAGTCACACCATTCTACTGCAAGGTACGAGTACAACTAGTCTGATGAATGATACCACAATCCACACAAAAACAGTCAACAATCGACTGCATGTATTCTAAGGAATTATCAAATCTTAAAACTTTGATATGCTTGCCAAACTGGGTAACAAGTTCATTATAGAACTTAAAGGGCACATAAGGTAATTAAGATCGTTAATTCATCAAAAAAGCTAATTCGTGAAAAAAATTTATCAACAAAAATGATGAAATAGAAGAATCCATTAACATTAAAAGTTTGAAAAGGACCCCAAATATCTGTATAGACAAGATCAAAAAACTCGAACTTACAACCATGACTATGAATAGGAAAAGAATTATGGTGATGCTTGCCTAATTAACAAGCATCACACTCAAAACTAAACATAAGACTTAAGGATGGAATAGCAAATTTCATCTTGGTCAAAGACGGATGACCCAGGCAGCAATGCCATTGAAATGCAGAAGCGAATGCACTCAAGGCGAAAGGAGGGGTACTATGCTAGAGATCAATATCCAAAAATAGAGGTCGTCTTTCTCATGTCCCGAACCAATCATCATCTTGGCCTGAAAGTCCTGAAAAACACAAGAAGATGAAGAAAACGTTATAGAACAATGTAAAGCTTTAGTTAGCTGACTCACAGAGAGCAAATTGAAGGAAAAGTGAGAAATATAAAAACTCGAGAGCAAGGAAAGGGATGGACTGGGATGAAGTATACCCCGTTCATGAGCAGGATGAGATGAACCATTGGATAAGACAATATGATGATTAGTGCGAACCAAATTAAAATAAAATAAAAAAAACAGATTACCAAACATGTAAGAACTAGCGCCATAATCGAGAACCTCTTATAAACGCGAAGTAGCAGCACATACAAGATTACCTGAGTTGGCTAAAGTAGCAGTGGAAGCGACAGGAAAGCAGAATGTAGTGTTTGAACAAGCTCAATCAATTGAGTAGTGAGTGTATTATGAGAACCAGTCAAAGAAGCCACCTGACTAGGAAGTGCTGAAAAGATGGAAGGGTGGTTCTGTGAAAGACCATTAGTAACCTGATTAGCATAGCTAGGTGTACCCTACTTTTGCGAATAGTATGGTTCAGTATGATTAGTACCAACGCAATAATCACACTTCCGATCAATACAACCATTAAACGGCCACCACCTCATGAGCCATCACGAGAACCACATCCGCCACAACCACTTCGAATAGTGCCACGATTACCATTCTGTGAAATGAAAGCATAAGGCTCGAAACTACTTGGGGATAAACTGGGAATAGCTGAGGATTGTCCTAACGAAGAGTGTAGTAGTCTAGTATAGGCATTAGCACTGGTAGGCAATATTTCACTAGCAAGAATCTAATCTTTGAATCCCCGCAAGTCAAGGTTCAAACCAGAAAAAAGAAACAACCATAAAATCCTCCCAATGATGTTGCTGCTACTACACCAGATCAATGGTAAAAGGTCAACATTATAACAATTAACCCCAAAGATTCTTCATATTGTTATACTATTCAAGTAGAGGTTTACTAAATTGCTTAATAGTGAAAATTTGCTCATAAAACTCTAGACCCGACACATATTACTTTGGATACAAAAAGAGCCAGCAAGAGCATTCCATATTTTCTTTGAAGTATCACTATAATTCCATTATAGTGGCAATATGGGCTCCAAATTGTGCACAACCAACTCATAACCACTGAATCCGTACTTTCCCAATCTGCAAGTTTAGGATCACCTTGGACAAGAGGAAGATCGGTAATATAACTTAACAGTTTCTTCCCTCTAAGAAAAACTTTAAATGCATGTGTTCAAGCCAAATAATTTAGCTTATTTAAGCACTTAAATGTAACACATCAGGGCAACTCATCATCTTTAAGAACAACCGATTTATCCTCAACTATAGCAAAGGAACCCAACTGTGTATGCGAACAAACCAAAACCAACTGAGATCAACAAACCAAAATCAACTTGAATGAACAAATGAGAACCAACTGAGATCAACAAACCAAAACTAACTTGAATGAGATCGAATCAACCGTAACAAATCAACCAAATGAAAAACTAGCACAAACCAGCACTGGAAGGGGTGCAACCTCAATCGTAGTAGATCGCATAGAAGTCAAAGCAAAGGGGTGTGACCTCGATCGGACGAGGGTTTAGCCTCAATCGCGACTCGAATGGAGTTGAATCAACTGGGTTCCAGCTTCAATCGCGAGCTCAAATATAAAAAACAAAGGTCGCAAGCTCAAAAATCAAAAAACAAAGGGCGGCGCGCATCGTGCGAACATATATCGCAACCAACAAGCTTCAATCGACCCTCAGAACAACCAGTAATCAACAAATCGACATCAAATCAAACCAAATCAAGTAGCTTTTAGACCAATCAGATGGATTTGAAGCATGAAAGACATCGACTAAAACTCCGATTTATAGATCCTGAAGGTAGGGTTCCGACTATGAGAAATTCCAAAATTAGGGATCTTGCTTCAAAAAATTGTACAAAAATTACCATAATAAAGAGAAGATCGAGACGAGTCCAGAAGTACAAGCAGCGAACTCCAACGATGGCACAAATGATCATCACCAAAAAGATGATGTCAGTAAATCAGGTGGCCTAGAATCAACTTTTGGATGACGCAATGTAGCTTGTAAAGCCTTCCTAGTTTTGTGACTCTAGAGGTTTCCACTATTCTGGTATATACAGATGCAATGTCAAAGAAGATTAACAAGTAGGGAATTGTTTCTCACACTCCCTTTTTCTACAAATTCACACAATTTTTTGTCTTTTAGTACGTGAATTTATAGAACTATCCTTTAATGCAATACAATTTGGCCCCGTTTGTTTGTTGAATGAGAGGTGGGGGGGATTGGACTATGGCCAATTTAGTCCAGGCTAATCCCTTGTTTGAAAGTAATCCATGCCTTATCAATATATCCAATCCAACAGTTTTGTGTCTCATACATGGGACAAATGAGTCCTGCCTTGGGGATGGGATTAGCCACCACAGTACTGACCACCATCCGGACTGCCTTCTTAAAGAGTGTTTACCCCTTTTACAAGTTTGTTTTGATGACTCTTCTCATCTCAGATTTGGAGACTTCTTTGATCTTCTTCAATGTTTAGAGACCTTACAAAAGCACCGCTCAATCATTGCCACTGACTAATGATAAAACTCCCATCTCAGGTGAAATTTTCAACTGGTGCTGTACTGATTGCCCCCAACCAACCATAAAACTACCATTTTCGGTGAAAAATCTGAGCTGGTGTTCAACCATCTGTGACAGGTGTTGCTCCCTTTCTCTCCAATCTATCAGATCCCCCTCTCTTTTAATTCCCCCCAACTCTTCTGGTTTATTCTAACCATTTATTCATCTTACATGTCTGTCATGTCAAAATACATTGTGCTATTGGAATTTTGTTGGATGTGTTGGACCTAGTATCTCAGGCCTGAAATGGTCATGAGTTTTGGACTCAAACGGCACGATTTGGAATTTTACTGAGAGTTGGATGGAGTATGTTTCCGGTTTTCCTGTTGTTTAGGAGGGAATTTGTAAAAGGCCCAGAAGGCCACAACCCAAAAGGGCAGTATAGCACAGGGAGTGATGTGTCAATTAACTACAATCCTATTTGGAATCTTGGGAAACATTGGACAAGCTCTCTCATCTAAACAAACAATGGCTTGGACTACAACCAATCCTAAGAATTTATAATCCCGGGTCTGCATGTCCAAGCTGGGTTAATCCAGCAACACCCTACCCAAAAACATCGAACCCTTTTACAAAAAGCAAGGATAACTTTGTAAATTCACATGCTAAAATACAAAACAAAAAAAATAGTGTTTTTGTACAAAGAGGGTGTAAAGGCATTTCCCAAACAAGTATATGGGCCATGTTCTACTTAATGAGTTCAAGCAATTCTATAATTCTATTAATAATCCACCAATGAGAACAATATATTCTGATCTCCACAGTTGCTCCCTGAACATTTGCATCGTCCCCAAAGTGGGTGAATTTAAAGTTGTAATGATGAACCATAAGAATAGGCAATTAAGCTATATTTGTTTCTCCTCGGATCAAGGGTCCAACAGTAGGACTTATTACCAATTTAGGGTGAGCTAAAGCCTAAATTAAGGGCATTACCTCAGCTGCTTTGACAAGTGTGAGGGCTACCCCAGGAGCACCATGACACCAATGCACAAGACAATCTCTCTTGTTGTCTTGCTCACTAGAAGGGTAATTCCCGCTTGGGAACCGACACTTGATCATGTACTTAAGAGTACGCTTGACCTCCTCAGCATCACTTGGACTCAGCTTCACATGCATCAAAACATGCATAATCCCGGCCAATCCATGCGCAGCACCCCAGTAGTTTTCACCATGCCATTTGAACATCAATGGACTTTTTGCCTTGGCGCACAATCTTCTCCCACTCTTGAAAATGTCATTCACGACCATACCCTACCACATAATTAACCAAATGTCACTGATTCACTCTTAATAAAATCACATTGCACCTATTCTTGAACTAAATTAATATGCTAGAAGCATATATGCAAGTCTTACAATGTAGTTGGAAGGAATGCTTTCCAGGGCTATATGGTTTTTTAGGAATAAACATGCCCATAAGAACCCGGCCCTCCCATATAACAATTCATCAGGTAGATCTTTCGGCAGCTTAATCTGTTATAATGGCTCAATTCATTAAATTAACCAATACCAACAACTAAATCTCAAAATTGCTTAAACAATGGCAGCATAACGGTACAAAAGAAACAAAAATACCTCTTTAAATTGGGCTAAATAGTAACTTAGCAACTGATCATTGCCCAAGTGATTAGCTGCAACAGCACCAAGAGCACAAACACCAGCCCCGCCCACATATAAATGTGACATCCCTACCATCAATACGTTGCAAAAACACGTTAGAATTCTAACTGAAATTCATTAATTCTGATCATGTGAGGCCATCTCCAACACTTCATCCTTTTTTCATTAGAATTGAGTAAAAATTTTAAATAAAAGCCTCATTTTATACTATACACTCCAATGGTGAGAAGCAAGTTTTTCAACAATTTTTTAAAAAAAAAAAATCTCAAAACCCATTTAATCATTTTTAATGAAAAAATTGAATGCTCCAATCCTTAATCTTTTATTCATCAAATCATTTTAAGAAATTGCTAACCTATCCCCAAAATCTTCTTTCACCAAATTTGATGAAATTTTGTGATCAAAACTTAAGTTTTTCTTTGATTTGGTATAGGTTTAATGAAAGGGTTGAGCTCAATTTTTGCCCATTTTTTGAATTTGATGGGGGAAAAAAGGTGAAGACTAGAAAATGCCCTAAGCTAAAATTATAGATATATATATATATATATATATATATATAGAGAGAGAGAGAGAGAGAGAGAGAGATATGTATAAAACATCAATCGGCTGAACCAGGGTGTAGATTCAAAGAACCTGGAGTGGGAAGAACCAGAATCACAAGCCTTAACAACCTCAGAACAGAGAGTGAGATCATCTTTGTTGTTAGTAACTTGGTAGGCTTTGAGGAGCAAGAAAGCCGTCCCAAGAGCCCCACAGTAGAGAGTGAAGTCTCGCAAGGGTCGTCCGGTGAGTCCCCAAGTTTCCATCATCACCTGAAACAAAAACACAAACACGTGGTTGGCATTAAAGGTGTTCATGGAGTGGCCCGATCCGCCATAACGGTTGAAACCAAACCGACCCATCCGAAATCTAATGGTTTCGCCCATTAAGTTGGCTGGTAATGGATTATTTTTCGGGAGTTTATGGGTCTTAGATCTGTTCACCCATGAAAACTGACCTGCCCAAATAAACTCAACAAACACGCACCATCATGCATCCAGCCAAGCAGCAACACCAATCTGGGCGATGATTGATTAATGTGTGGCATCACTCTCCGTAACAGAATGGAGGGGAATCTCACTCCCTGAACCCTCTTGGCCTGAACCCTCTTGGTCTTCTCTCAAACAATAGATCAGTCCCTCTCCCTCTCAGTCGCTCTTGGCCTCTCCCTCACACGAACTTTTGTGCAGAGCCGCATCCCACAGGCCGCAGCGCCTCTGACCCTCCGAAGTTTGAACTCTTCTCTATATCAAATTCAAATTAACTAGTTTAGATTCAGATCAGAAGCCACCAGATTCATATCAAAAGCCACTAGATTCATATCAGAAGCCACTAGCCAGGTAACGAACAGATTGCCTATTTTAATTTTATTTGGTGTAATATACTGACATTGGTGATTATGGGTGATATTTGTGATTATATGTCATATTTTGTGGTATTTGCTTTCACAGTCACCTGAGAATAAAACACCCAAGAGCCATGATTCTCCGAGTATACAATGCTTCTGTAAGGACATCCATGGTGGTGCAAAACTAACATTCATCTTCTGTGTTTTGTTTTAAAAAAATAAGTTTAAGGCTTAACCGTTAAACCAACCCAACCCACCCGTCAACCTGACAGATCCGATGAACCCAAACCATCAGTTTGCTTGGTCGATGGGTTGGGTTGGTTT
>JAOTRH010488995.1:0-24471 GCA_034768845.1 Heliamphora exappendiculata
ATTATGGGTCAGAGTACAATTATAGTTCTTTAGTGGTGTGAACTGTAATTCAGTGTTTTATGAAAATTGTAGAAATTGCTGCAAGTTTTCATAATTATAGATCCCGCTATAAGGTTTGCTTAATTGCGAAAACTGCTGATACGTGTCTGTGTTCCATTGGAAGTCTTACTCATAATTACTCCACAGGTCCCTGCTGTAACCCTATAAATATGCGAGTAGGTTAAACCATTTTTATAACTTGTCTTCTAATATTAAAGCTATCCTGATTCTGTCGGTACGAGTTCTCGGAGGATTATAGCTCACATATATCTAGAAATCGCATAAGGAAATACAGTAGAAGACATGGTAGGAGCTTCAACTTAGATTCAAATTGTAGATAAAGATTCGACCGGTAAAAATGTATTCTTCTAAATTAACTTCATATGTACGGATTTTATTTTGATCGTTCGTCATCAAAAGTTTTATCTGGAGCCCGTTTTGGCAATTTTCCGTTCAGTTAATTTTTTTCGTTAATTGTTTGCAAAAACAAAGATCTTGGCAGTCTTGCCTCCAACAGCCTCTACTTTCACAATGTTGTTCTTGTTTAAAACGTTTCAAAAGTAACAAATACAGAATAGGAGCTTGAAGAGAGTCCATACAAAAGCAAACAAAGAGGGAAAGGGTTTTTACCTAAAATCCTAAGGGTCGTGTATCTTGGTTATCATTTCTAATCATGCCACACTTATTGTTTGAGCAAAGCAAAGTGAATAACATTCAAATGAAGACAAAAAAAGAACAATAAAAAGCCTAAGGGTCATACAATACGATTTCTGTTTCTAACATATCACATACAAGTTGTACAGAAAGCACGAAAAGATTTAAACATGGCTTTTAAGCTACTAGACATTCAAATAGCTCACGGACATAGCAATAGAATGTTGCGATCGTGACAAAATAAGCACAGAACTCACTGCCGCAACAAAATACATTGTAGCCGCAACAAAAAGGGGTCAGAAAGGTCGCGGCCAAGGAAACAAAAGATTGTGGCCATGGTATTTTGGCAATACAGAGAGGGTTTTCAACATACAAAGTCATGAAAGGTCCAAACAGATAGGATGTACAGAGTAAAAAACCACAGCCCACTTTATCAAGGCCGAATTTGCCATCTGTTACTTTAATAGTAACATAAGTCTTAAAACATAATGCATATAACATTAAAAAGGTGTAGCATAATGGTTTAAACATAATTTTCATGCTACTGGTCTCACAAAAAGCTCACGGCCATAGTAACAAAATGTTGCGCCTGTAATAAAAATGAGAAGAAAGATAGCAGCCAAAAGCAAATATGTAGCGACCGTGATAATAGGGATAAAATAACTTACGGCCGTGAGAACCAAGGATCGCGGCCATTAGGTTTTGAAAATCACGTAGATATTTTAGGGTATCTAGTATGCTAGTGAACACAAAAATATATTAAAAACATATTTTCCTACGCATTATAGAGAGTTATAAACATACTATTTTTCATGGAATGCTCATATGAACATGCTTGATAGTAATAACTTGAGTAATAAAAAAATACAATAAATGAAAACCTTAACCGTGACGCGCCGGGGATAGAGAAGATGAGGGCTTAAGAAAAGTCACGATTTCCTAAGGTTACCTAGTATAGACAAACCGCCTCGAATATCCTCTCGAATGCGAGAGACGAGAATCGCCAAGTAATCCATGCTCTAAGATCTCTCCAATGCAAGCAATGTCACGAAGTAAGTCCAGGAGTATGTAGTGTCGAATGTATGATTATCGGGTATATCGGGAATATCGGATGAGGAATTAAAATAGTAGAGTATCGGTATCAAATGTTCCTCTCTTTGATTTCTATGAAAATAGTGCCTATTTATAGGCAAAGAGGTAGGAAAAACATCCTTTGGGATGCTGCCACCTGTCCAAAAAAGTGTTAAACTCGTGACCGTGTCCTTACACATGGCGGTCATGACCTTTGTTGTACGATCAGTGACGATCGTGACCTTCAAAGGTTGCGGTTAGGTTTAAGCTTTCAAAAAGGTAGCGGCTGTGAGAAATGAAGTTCACGGCCTGTTCTAGGGTCACAAGAAGGTGGCGGCAATCCAGGTAAAGTCGCGGCCTGTTGTAGGATCATGGAAAAGGTGGTGGCCGTAAGGATGAGGACTGTCGCGGCCTGAAGGTTTTGGGTGGTTTTTGGGATTTTGAATTGATTTCTTGATTTTACTTGCTTGGGAGTATCCTTGAGCATAATTCCTATATTTTCGTCATTAGGGAGTATCCGAGACGGATGCCTAAGATTCAGCTTGGTCAAATTAAAGTGTTTACAGTCTCCTCTAGCCTGGATAGCCATAGGTTCACATAAGTCAGAGTGAACCAATTACAACGGTTCTTTAACTCTATAGCCTTTAGCCAAAAACGGCCTCCTAGTTATTTTACCCTCCAAACAGGATTCACAGACTAAAAGTACATTCAATTTCAATGAACTCAAAGGTACATCTTCAACCAATGTAGTTATCTTTTTTCAGATTAATATGACCTACGTGTAAGTGCCAAAGATATATTTGGTTCATTAAAAAAAGTTCTTTTCTCTTAAATGGTGAATTAGATGTATTATTATATTCATTCAGTTGCCGTGTAGGAAAGATAGAAGTAATAACATAAAGATCATCCATCAATGTACTAAAACAAATAAACTGTTTATTAGCTTAATAACCATAGAGTTATTAAAATAAACTAAATATCCGTTTTTAACTAATCTAGAAATAGAAATTAAATTCCTTCTAATGGAAGGTATATAAAGACAATCTCTCAATATTAAAACCTGATTTCTACTAAAACTAAGAGTGACATCTCCCACTGCAACTGCTGCCACCCTTGTATTATTACCCATGTGCAGACAAATCTCCTCATCACTAAGTTATCAGGTTTCCTAAAATCTTACAATGAATTACAAACATAATTAGTTGCTCCTGTATCTACATTCCAAGTACCGGTAGATAATACCGCCAAACATGTTTTCATAACTAGTGAACAAAAATTACATTTGTTGTTCTGCTTGCCAAGATAAACTGGACATTGATTTTTCTAGTATCGTGTCTGGTTGCGGTAAATACATCTGCCTTTCAGTTTTTTCATACCAGTCTGTGGTCCACTAACTACTTTGAAAACTGTGCCACCCTATTTTTGAACATTTTCTTCTTCTTGCCTTTTGACTTAGTGGAAGAACCTTTTTAAGAAAAAAACACATTTTCTGGCTTTCTAAGAACATCCTCAACAGTTAAAACGATATCCAAATTCTTTTTTTAGTCAACACAATTAGGACTCATAAATTTATTTTCTTTGAGTATAGTCGCAACTGAATCAGAAGCCATTTTTTTTTCAGAAAATCACATAATTAAAAATCGTTAATTATTATGAGCAAGATTTTGAATTTTATTTTAATATCGATTTCCTTTACCATTTAAAAAAAATCTCCAGCAACCTGGTACATCATGAATAGTATGTCTCGATGGGAAGAATATCTACTATTCATCATTTATCCAGATAGGTCAATTCCTATTAATTCTAGTATTTATGCAACAAACCTTACCAAGTAAAATTAAATAACTTACATTGTTTCGGTATAATAAATAATAGTAGTAATTCATATGGAGAGAATACTATTATTTACAATTAAGTGTAAACTATCACTTAATCTTGAATTAATCGATTCGAAATGAATTCTTCAGATGGAGAAGTGATTCACATTAACAATTACCCAGAATTATCTAGAAATGAGATTCATACCGGTGATCCCATAATTAATTATGTCTGATTAAAAAGATAGCCATAATGTCAACACACAAAATTAATTATATCACCTATGAACTAGTAGTAGTGACCGTCTTTTTTTTGTGAATAAATTCTCTCACCCATTTAGTTTTTAAAATATTTTTTAGGGTTATAAAATCTATTTAATTAAATTAAATTTATAATTTTCAAAAATCACATGTTGCAAAAGATTTCAAATTTTAAACTATCTTTACGTGATTCTGATTTATAATTTTCAAATTTTATTTATTTAAAAAATAATTTTAAATAAAGAATAAAGAATTTTATTTTATTTTCTGTTATACATATTTTGAAAAAAATAATTTATAAAAATTAAACTCATTTTAATTAATTCAAAAATTTCGAAATTAACCGTCATATTTTTCCAATATGTCTAATTTTTAAAAAAAATATCTTAAACGTGTTTTTATGACAAATAAAATTCCAAAAAAAATTTAAAAATTAATTTTAATTTAAATAAATTTATTTTATTTTTCCATTACAAAAAAATTAATTTTGAATTAAGTAGAATTATTTAAAATATAGCAGAATAAATAAACCAAATTAAAAGCATCCACATATTTAAATAAGTAAGTAAATAAAAGCATTAAACCCTGACTTTAACGGTCTATATCAAACTCTTTAACCAAAGAGTTTCTGCTTACTTAGAAAACTTACAATTTTATCAGAATTAAAATTATAGTCTTCTGATTTTGTCAGAACTTTGCTGTCAAACAGAAACCTTGCACAACTCAACTACTGCAATTCGTAGTTCTGCTAAATAATTGCTACTGTCGCCTGATCACGCCCCACCGCTGCCCCACCGCGCACGCACCGCGCCTGTTGCACTGCTTGGTTTGCTCAGCGCCGTTTGGGATTTTTTTTCTTTGCTGCGTTGGAATTGTGCCACGTTTGGCTTGCGGTTTAGCTCACAGTTTGGAATTCTTGCTTTTGCTTCCACGTGATTCTCTTCTGAATTCCCATTCCATGCATCATGATTGGCATTCCAAATTGTTCCATTGTTCCATTGTTCCATGAATCAATAGGATTATAAACCAGTTTTGACTTGCTTTGTACAGTTTACTCTTGAATGCTTGGACCGTGGCTTTAAAAATTAAGGACCGTTTGGAATTCGTGGTTTTCAAGTTGAATTCTGATGATTCATGAACAATAACCCACGATCATAATTCCCATAAAAAAGCTTCATCATGACCCACCGAATCTATTATTCTGGATGCTTTTCAATGCATGATGATTCACCTTGTTCTTGATGTCCTTCGACTTTGGAATATTTGATTACAAAAAAATCAAAAATATACTAAAACTTTTGAATTGAAAAATAAATATTTTTACATTGATTCGATGCCTCCGAAGAATTCACAATTAATCAACCACTATCAACCCTCGTGATTAAAAAACTAATTTAATAATTATTAAGCCATGCAATATAACATGCAAAATAATGACAATTAAAAGCCATGATTAGATTGCTTGCAAAACCGAGTTGTACAATATAAATCTAACTAAACTCATAATAAAATCATGCATAATCAAATACGGCTCTAATACCAATTGTTGGGGTAAACTGTCAAGATCCTAAAATTATATCCATGATTTTAGTCAAAAAATATTTGGACGAGTAAACGCCGAAACAGGCTCCAGATTAAAACTTTTGATATTGAGCAATCAAAATAAAACTTGATAATACTCCCAAAGTTAGTTTTAAGATTATACCTTTCGAAATCTAGTTAGATAATTTCGGTTGCTGTAACAACATTTAGTCAACAATCTTTCACGATTTTTGACTTCTAATCAAATTTCAAATACAAACCCTGTGTTGTATTCCCGAATGCCAAATACGAACAAAGTATGAGCTTTGATCTATCGTGTTCTTCAAAATCTATCCAGTCGCTTGATTTTTGGATTCACAAGACGTGCAAACCCTAAAATGTTATATTGAATATCTGGTGGCTAGATTTTATAACAGTACATAAATATGCTACAATAAGGACCTGTAGAATAAATAAGACATGTGCTTTCAATGTAATTATGAAATCCTACCTCAACCCATAAGCAATTTTATAAAAATATAAATTATAATTCATTCCACTAAATAATAGTAATTGCACTCACAGCCTTATTCTCAAACTGTAATATTCGAGCTTCTGTTATTAAATATTTATTTATTCTCCCAACGTTAAGATTACAGATACCCACCAATTAAATTAAATTACTGACAATTATATTTAATCGACTTCTTCGAAAATTCCTTAAGCCCTTCCCCTTAACTTATATGACTGCCGGATTATAAAATTCATCTGCATAGTTTGACTCAGTCAAAATTTATAAGTTTCTTTAAGTGGGTATCATCAATCCCGATCATTCGGAACATAAATTTCGTCAATAATTAATATTTACCATATAATTAATATTGTTATCCAACTTATTGAAATTACAGACCCATACAAAATCGCACTATCTAATGAATCAAAATAATGAATATTAAATATACGCAAATAATAATTATTTTGGGATTAAGAGTATAAGCACTCAAAATAACCACAGTGTAAATTAATTTATAAACTTAATACAAAATTAATTATCCCAACTTAGCCATTTTCAATACACACAAAGTGTGTTGGAAGAAAAACTGCCAAGATCATTACTTTTGTAAACGATTTTGGATAAAAAAAATAACTATATAGGCAATTGCCAAAACGGGCTTCAGGTAAAACTTTTCATGTCGAACGAGCAAAAATAAAACTTGTGCCACCACAGTTAATTTAGAAGAATACTTTTTTAGGCCGATTCTCCAACCACGAACTTTTTGATTCCAGGTTGAACCTCCCGTCAGACCTTCTACTGTATTCCCTTTATGCGATTTCTGAACGTAGTGTGGGTTACGATGCTTCGAGAACTCGTACCGACAGAACCTGGTCAACTTTAGTCTTGAAGACGAGTTATAAATTTGGTTCAGCCTACTTGCATATTTATAGGGCAACAACAGGGACCTGCAGAGTAATTATAACAGAGACTTATCGTGTAACCCAGATACCCTTCTAGCGGTTTTCGCAATTAAGCAAACCTCACAGCGTTATCTGTAATTATGAAAACTTTACAGCGATTTCTATAATTTTCATAAAAGTTCACACCACTAAAGAATTGTAAGTACACTTTAAGCCATAATCTCAACACCATCTTGCATTGAGCTCATGTTATTAAATGCTAAACTCATCTTCTCATGTTAAGATTCTCGATACCCTCCAATTAAATTTAATTACTGATAATTTAATTTAATCGGCATCTTTAAATTTCTTAAACCCTTCTGCTTAACTTATTTGACTGTCAGATAATCAAATTCACCTGTAGGGTTTAGTCCAATAAAAACTAATGAGCTTTCTTAAGGGAGTATCGTCAATCCTGATCATTCGAAACGTGGATTCTATCAACAATTAATATTTACCATATAAATAGTACCTTTATCCAACTCACTGGGAATATAGACCCATATAAGATCGCACCGTCTAATGAATCAAAACAATGAGTATTAAATATACGCAAATAATTAATTATTTCAGAATTAAGAGAATAATGTCATGCCCCAAACACCAGGGTCACGCGAAAGCCCACCAAAACACCCATTTTAGAAATAAATAAGTTTTATAGTCAGAAATCAAAATACAACATTTGGATAAAAGATTTCTCAAGTTCAGCTCTCATAAACGATAAACATGCATCAAAATGATAAATCACACACCGTAGAAATATATATGCAAAAACACGTCAAACATATATAAGTTTCAAAAAGAGACAGGTTCGGGTCTCACAACTCTCCCCCCCCCCCTAAGGAATTTTATCCCCGAAATTCACTATAAGGTCACAAAGGAAAAAGCTTTGGATATCTAACACGCATCCCCGACTCCAGCTCCCATGTCGCTTCTTCAATCCCGTGATGAAGCCACAAGATCTTGACATAAGCAATTGTTCTGCCTCGCAACACTTGCTCTTTTGTATCACCTGACGCTCCTCATAAGTGGCATTCTCATTAACCCGCAGCTCTGCCAAATCTAACACATGTGAAGGATCAGGCTCGTACCTCCGAAGCATAAAAACGTGGAATACGTTATGCACATATGCTAATTGAGGTGGCAAAGCCAAACGGTAAGTAACCTCCCCAACCCTGTCAAGAATCTCAAAAGGCCCAATGAAGCATGGTGATAGCTTCCCGCTACAACCAAACCTCATCAAACCTCTTCGAGGTGAGACCTTCAGGAACATGTGATCCCCCACTGCAAACTTCCAAGGGCTTCTCCTCTGATCTGCATAACTCTTCTGACGGCTCTGAGCTGTCTGAAGATGCTGGCGAATAACTGCGAACTTCTTCGTTGTCTCCCGCGCCAAGTCGAGTCCCAAGACTGTGGTCTCTCCCACATATGTCCAACATATTGGTGACCTACACGGTCTACCATACAGAGCCTCATACGGTGCCATCCCAATACTGGACTGATAGCTATTGTTGTATGCAAACTATGCTAATGGTATATAATCCTCCCAAGAACCTCTAAAATCAAGGACACATGCCCTCAACATTTCCTCCAGAATCTGTATGGTCCTCTCATACTTATTATTCGTCTAGGGCTGAAAAGCTGTACTGAACATCAAGTTCATCCCCAAAGCCTCCTGGATACTTTGCCAAAAGCGCGATGTGAAGCGCAGGTCTCGGTCAGAAATAATAGACACAGGCACACCATGCAAGTGGACTATCTCACTGACATACAAAAGACTCAGTTGGTCCACTGAATCCTTCACGTGGATGGTGAGAAAGTGTGCAGATTTCGTCAACTTATCCACCACAACCCAAATGGCGTCGTGTCCCCTAGGTGGTCGAGGAAGTCCTGATACAAAGTTCATCGTGTCGTTCTCCCACTTCTATTCAGATACCGATAATGGCTGTAACAATTCTCCTAATTTTTGGTACTCCATCTTTACCTGTTGACAGGTAAAGCATCGAGAAACAAACTGAAACACATCTCTCTTCATTCCTGTCCAACATAATTGACGACATAAGTCGTGATACATCTTTATGCCTCCAGGTTGCACTGCAAGGTGCGAACGATGACACTCATGTAGTAGATCAGCTCGGCATGACCCTGACACAAACAATCTCCCGACTAATCTTAGACTCTGATCTGAACCCACAACCCATCCTGCTGTATCCTCTCCACTAGCAACACGATCTCGTATCATCTGAGCTTCCTGATCCATCTGCTGGACCTCTAACACTCGTGCAACCAATCCTGGTGATGAAACTACTGAAAACAAGGTAGCCTCCGTCGCTATCTCCCCAAGATAGATATCAAACTCCCCAATCTCTCTAAGCATGTCCCATTCTCGTATAGCAATAGAAGCTAACGAGCCATGAGATCTCCTACTGAGAGCATCAGCTACAATGTTGGCCTTCCCTGGATGATATTGCAAGTCAAAATTATAATCCTCCAACAATTCGATACATCGTCGTTGGCGCAAGTTTAGGTCCTTTTGTGAAAACAAGTATTTTAAGCTCTTGTGATCAGAGAAAATCTCGAAGTGTTCACCATAAAGATAGTGATGCCATGTCTTCAAGGAAAAGACCACGACAGCCAACTCTAAATCGTGTGTTGGGTAGTTCTTCTCATGTGTCTTCAACTGTCGAGAACCATAGGCTACAACCTTCCCTTCCTACATCAAGACACAGCCTAAACCGTCGTGTGATGCATCACAATACACTGTATACCCCAAGCCTCGCTCTGGGATAATCAACACTGGTGCACTAGTCAACCTTGTCTTCAACTCATGGAATGTTGACTCACAAGACTGACTCCAAACAAACACAACTCCCTTCCGCGTTAGACGCGTCATCAGCGCAGCAAGTCGCACAAAATTCTTCATGAACTGCCGATAATAACCTGCTAAACCCAAAAAACTGCAGATCTCAAAGACGTTCTTCGGTCGCTCCCAACCTTTCACAGCATCTGTCTTCGATGAATCCACTGCTACTCCGTCTATCGACACTACGTGTTTCAGAAACCTCACCTCAGACATCCAGAACTCGCACTTCTCGAACTTTGCATACAAGCGATGCTCTCTCAAAGTCCGCAGAACAATACACAGATGGTCCTCATGCATCTCCCTAGTAGGTGAATAGATGAGAATGTCAACCACAAACACCACCACAAAACTGTCCAAGTATGGATGAAAAATTTGGTTCATTAAACCCATAAACGTAGTAGGAGCGTTTGTTAGACCGAACGACATAATTAGAAACTCATAGTGACCATAGCGAGTCCAGAAGGCGGTCTTCGCTATGTCCTCGTCCCTAATCCGCAACTGGTGGTATCCTGATCTCAAGTCTATCATTGAAAAGTAGCTCGACCCCTTCAACTGATCAAATAAATCATCTATCCTCGGCATAGGATACTTGTTCTTCACTGTCAACTGATTCAGCTTCCGGTAGTCGATGCACAAACGTAAGGATCCATCCTTCTTTTTAGCAAAAAGAGCAGGAGCTCCCCACGGTGAAGTACTTGGGCGTATAAACCCCCTATCCTGTAACTCCTAAAGCTGTACCTTGAGCTCACGCAGCTCTGTGGGTGCAAACCGATAAGATGGTATAGATATGGGAGCAGTTTCAGAAATCAACTCAATAGAGAATTCTACCTCATGGCTCGGTGGAAACTCATACAGATCGTTATGGAAGACATCTGGATAGTCGCAGACCACTAGAGATAACTCTCCTCGAGTCCCAACTCCCTCATCCAACATGAGAGCTGCAAAGAGGGAACCCAGGTTACCCTGGTTCTGCACAAAATTAGGCATAGACCTCAAACCCTTGTCCCGATCACCCATAAAGCAAAAATAATCTCCCGTTTGTTTACAAATCGTCACCCTCCGTCAATCACAACTAATAAAGGCACGATAGGTGGTCAGCCAATCTATCCCTAGGATGACATCAAATGCAGTCATGTGTAGAATAATAAAATTAAACTCTAAACAACAACAAGCGACCTCCAACACACAGGATCTACAAATAAGACTCAGCGTCACACTCCCACTAACTGGGGTCTCCACGCTCAAAGTACTACCCAATCAGTCCATTTTCAACCCCAAAGCGGATGCAAAAGCAGATGATATAAACGAATGTGATGCTCCGGTGTCGATAAGAACATTAGCCCATGATCTATAGACTAGAAAAGTACCTCTGATCATGGAGGTGGTAGCAGCAGTATCGGGTACGATCGGTGCTCTGGATGAACGGGGATCTGCTAGAACATAAGCTCTGATCGGTGCACTATGGCCCTGAACTGTAGACTGTCTTCTTGACCACACTAAAGCGCACCCTTCTGCAAATCTAGATGGCTGACGTCCCTGAGTAGATGGAGTAACAGAAGCTCCAGCTATGGTCTCTAGTCTGGGGTAATCCCTACGGATGTGCCCAGACTGGCCACACTTAAAACATACCACTGGTCCCCTTTCCTGAGTCTGCGACTGAACCGGCGTCAGACTACGGCACTCTACTGCTCAATGCCCTGGCCGTTGGCATCTAAAACAAATATACTCCCTCCTCTGCTCTGATCTCCCCGTTGAAGTTGTGGGAGTCACAGATGTAGAAGACTGTGCCGGATACGACCCCACTGGATGTGAACTCGGACCAGATTTCCATCGGCACTTGTTCCCCCTGTGCCCCTGAGACTGTGCACGTTCCCCTCCTTGCTGACCCCGACTGTCCCTATCTCTGCGCGTCTCATTCAAAGTGTCTTCCACCTTCATGGCCATCTGTACCAATTCTGTGAAGACCTGCATCTGGAATGCTGCCACCCTATCTCTAATAGCGGGCCTCAAACCCCTCTCAAACCGCTTCACACGAAACTCGTCAATAGATACGATCTCCTATGCAAACCGAGACAGACTGGTGAACTCAGCCTCATACTCCACCACTGACATCGTCTCCTAAGTCAAAAATAGGAAATCCTCTCTATAGCGATCCTTCAGTGTCGCTAGAAAGTATTTCTCCATAAATACCTTCGTGAATGCCTCCCAAGTACCAGTAATTGTAGTCCTGGTAAACTTCCACCACATGTGCGCACTCCCCCTCAGCTGGAAGGCAGCAAAAGTAACCCTCAAATTGTCCTCCTCAATTTGAAGCGTGTCCATGATCCTGGTGATCAGCTCTAGCCATTCAGTGGCAACGGTGGGGTTTTGATCCCCATAAAAGGTAGGAGGGTCCAAACGGCAGAACTTACGCATGGTGGCCATTGCCCTCAATTCAGGTATACTCTCCCTACCCCTAGCGGCCTCAACCAATTACCGAATAGAGCCGACCATCTCACGCAACAGATCTCCCTCGGCAACAGGTCCTTGGGGTGCATTAGCATCCCCAACATTTGGGACTGGAACGCCCCTTCTGCCAGAACCACGGCCACGGTCTCGTGCACCCCGCGTAGACATAACTCTATACGAAAGCAATATAATAGGATAAGCATCGATACAACATGTTATTGCTAACAAAAAGACATAACTCACATAAGCAAGCTAACACATAGCCACTTAGATCATGTCATCACATCTCACATACCGAGGAGAACCAACAAGAAAGACTCGTCACTTTGGATAACCTACTTAGATTCCTAGCTAGAAATCATGTCCGTGAAATGCGTCTCTAACATGGCTCCCAAGTGTGTTAATCCAAATGCTCGAAGGCAATACTAATCGATCCCAAGATTTAACCTCCATACCCACATAAACAAGCTACCATGCGTATGTTAACAGAAGCTAAAAGACAGGCAATCAAGCATATGCACATCCTCACAAGATGATGTACCCTCTTTCCCATGGCTCTTAGGTATTCGAACCCAGAGCTCTAATACCAAGTTGTCACGCCCCAAACACCAGGGTCACACGAAAGCCCACCAAAACACTCATTTTAGAAATAAAATAGGTTTTATAGTTGAAAATCAAAATACAACATTTGGATAAAAGATTTCTCAAGTTCAGCTCTCATAAACAATAAACATGTTTCAAAATAATAAATCATACACCATAGAAATATATATGCAAAAACACGTCAAACATATATAAGTCTCAAAAAGAGACGAGTCCGGGTCTCACACATAAACACTCTCATAGTAACTTTGGAGTGTGATTTAATTTATATAGTCGGTATAAAATTAATTACCCCAATATGTCCCGTTCAATACACATAAAGTGTATTAGCACAAAGAGTCGGAACAATAGACGACTCTATTATATGTTCCCCGTAACCAAGACATACCTATTAAAACTCTATACTACAGTTGTACCAATGGTATGTCCATTTCCATCTAAACTGTAAAAAAATACTTATATTCTGCAAGAACCTAAAATTTGGTCTTCTGTATGCAAGTCATACTCTACACACCAGATTAAATACTGTACAGAATAAATTATATCTATGCATAACATTAAAGAAATAATATTACATACATTGCTTACTAAGTTTCTCATAAAAAAAATTTAATTTTATTAAAAATAAAATTAAATACTAAAACCAAAATATAAACCATGGTTTTCAGTATACAACCCTAACAAAGTGTACTAGCACATTGAGTTAGAACAATTGTCGAAACAATTACCGTTTCCCGTAATCAAGAAAAATTTACTAAAATATTGTGTTACAACCATACAAATGATGTGTCCAATTCCATCTAAATTATGAGGCCCTGACCCATTTCATTTTTGAAATGATTTAAGTGTTGATGGGAGTAAAGATTAACTTTTGGCCTCGGTGAAGTTTCAAGTGGATACTTTGAGCTTGAATATGCACAAGAGATAAGTGCAGGGGAGACAATGAGACTCTAAGGAATGTTCGGAAAAAGGTATGGAAAGTGTTTGGTCCTGTATCTTCCATTCACTTTTTCACCGAGCGGTGGGTGTGCGCTCAAGCGGGGTGGTGGAAGAGAATGGGTCGGTGTGGTGACTGCTTGAGCGGTGGTGTTGCGCTCGAGCGGTGGTGTGCCCGAGATGTATGTCGGCAGGGGTCCGCTCAAGCGGTGATTGGGCGCTCGATCGGTGGAGGTCTGGCATGAAATTCTATAAATATAAAGAGCTTGGAGATATTTTTGATTTCTTAGCTTCTAAGCTAAGTTTCAGTTCTCTCCACCTTCTCTCAAGCTTTTGGTGGGCTCGGAGCTCAGTTTTTAGTAATCAAACAGCAGATCCGTGATATTAGTGTCGAGGGCTTCACATCTATCTGGGCAGAATCCCATTTCGTCGAGGCTTGGTTTTCGAGACGTCGAGCTTTTGGCTCAACAAGGTAGGATCCTAGACTCTACTGTCATTAAATGATGCTACGTGTAGTTATATGCTTTTCATCGGTGGAAAATGCTTTAAATGCCATATTTTATGTTTAAACCTTAGTTTTTTTTGGGTAAAAAGCATGTTTTTTGCCTTTCTTGGTTTTATTACATGATATGACTTGTGGCTGGTTGGTTTTCAAAAAGTGGTTTTGAAAACGGTGGAAACATTTTGATAAAGCTTTATTTGATCTCCATGTTGATAGATGGATCTGTATACATATTTAATGTATAACTGTTTTCATAGTCGCGCTATGAGTTTGGCGAGAGGAACCTTTTGCGTTGGACTCGCGGTGTTGTTGTGAGAGGAACCTTCGGGGTTGGACTCATAGTGTTATGTGGGTTGGTGAGAGGAACCATTTAGGTTGGACTCACACGGATACGTTTTTAAACGTGATAATGAAAAAGGACCGTGTAAAGATCTTCGGATCTAGTAAATTCGGGGCACAAGTTGCTCCACGGTGAAAGACCGAACACAATGCAGAATAGGTTTCTCTACCCACCGGCTAGTGAGCCAAGAAAGGACGCAGATCGTGTCGGGGTATAGAAGGTTCCGTTACACCATGGGGCCTGTGTGGCCAAGTGGATGGTAGCGTTACTTGGGTCTATATGCCCGCTCGATATCGGTGCCTTATTTTTGAGACCACGAGTTGGTAGAATCACACGAAAGCATTGATGGCGTGCATGTGTGCGTGCATTGTTGTGACTTCGTATAGAATTTGTCATTACCTGACGGGTCTTATACGACTTAAGGGATAGGTAATGGACAGAAATCTATAGTTGTTACCGTTGTGTTCTCGACTGTGTGTTCGAGCAAAAAATAGCGCTTTGGTTACAGCTTTTCTTTAACTACGAAAACATTATCTGCATTGTTGATATACATGGTTTTAAGGATGAAAATGTGGGGTTTTATTAAGCAAAATTGTTTTGAGGCTCGTGTTAGTCTAATGGAAAATTTGTGGTTTTGGGTTGGAAATATCTTTTTGACTCTTGTGGTTGAGCCTGTATGCTTATAATTGCATAACCTGCTTTACAGCTTTATAGTCTGTTTCTATTGGGTTTTGACTCACGGTATGGAATTTTGCTGTAAAACTTTTTTCAGGTAAGTGTGGTCCTGTAAGTTGACCAGGTGGTGCCCGGAGGAGGCTGATAACAAGACCTTATTTTCTTATTTTGTTAGGTAATTTATACCTTTCTGTACATGTTTCATGTTTGAATATAACATGTTGTAAAACATATGTAATGATTATGGATGTATGTATGTTTTAATGCTTTCAAGAGAACCTTGGGTTGGTTGTTGTTTTTTGTAGTATCTTACTGCGTTTTTCGTTGTTGGGTTCAACGGTTTACAAATTGGATTTTCAAAAGATTTATAATTCATTTAAACTCTTGTACTTTGAGAAATATTTTTGGAACGGCCTGAGCTTCTTTTAAAATGAAAAGATTTTTCTTATCTCAAAACTTGTATTTTGTTTTTGAAGGTTAGCTCGGGAGACCGTAATTATAGTCTTTTGGCTACTCTTTTAAATCAAATAAACCCTTGGTAGTATGTTCATTACAAAGGTTTTTTCCTTGTTCGGCTTTCTGATTTTTGCCCCTTTTGTGTTGGGACGGTTTCGGTGGTTGTTATGATTTTTCACGTGACCTAGAGTTTGGAGCGTGACATAAACTGTGAACCAAAACTTATATTTTACAAGAACTGATAATCTGGTCTTCTGTGTGTAAGCCAAACTCTACACACCAGATTAAATACTATGTAGGATAAAAGACACCCATGCACAACATTAAATAAATAATGAAACGCATACATTGCTCATTAAGATTCTCATAAAATGAAAAAAAAATTGATTTTATTTATAAATAAAATTAAATATTAAAACTAAAATCATGATTTTTTGTATACAACTCTAATACTAGGTTCAATCTAACTCCTAATTATATTTCGGGATAAGGGCATCAATCTCTCTAAAATGCTAACGTTCCTCATGGTGGATGGCCTGTTGGTGTACAACATTTTATTAGGAAGAACAACCATCAATCACTTTCGAGTTATTACTTCTAGATACCATTTGCTTGTCATGTTCCCTATAAGCAATGAGTAGGTCGTGCAAGAGGAGACCAGATCTCTGCTAGAGAATGTTATGTTACATCGCTAAAAGAACATAGACCAAAGGAAGCGCTTCACATAGAGTGGATGGAAGTCAATGATGAGGAAGAGTTGAGAAGGGAAGAGCCGGGAGAAGATTTAGATGAATTTTTAATCAACCATTCTGATCAGGAAAGGTTCCTAAAAATTAGGACCAAGCTCAGGGAAAGTGTTAATGGGTCTTTAAAGCGAGGTCCTAGAAGAATTGTACTTATATCTACTAGTGTCTAAGATAGAAGCTAGCTCAGCACTTGTGAGGATCAGTGAAGGATAATAAAAACCTATATACCGCACAAGCAGAGCATTCTAGGAAGGGGAGAGCAGATATCCAAAAATAGAAAAATTAGCTTTTACACTAATTAAGTTCTTTAGAAAGCTATGGCCATACTTCAAAGCCCATACTACCATTGTACTCACCAATCAACCATTAAGGAAGATATTACAAAAACCTGAAATGTCAGGCAGGTTAATGCGATGTCTAGTTGGATTAGGGTAATTTGACATTGATTATAGGCCTCGCACTATGTTAAAGTGTCAAATGGTGGTAGATTTTGTTACGGAATTCACTTGGGAAACATCTCTTGATCAGCTTGTAGTAACACAACCTAATGTGAGTGAAGGCCCTAATGACCAGGACTCAAATCATATAGATCAACAAGGATGTGAGACTTGGGTGATCAATATTAACAAGTTAGCTCAAAGAAATTTGGGGGGGGGAAGAGATCGTATTAGGCACATTGTGCCGCTCAGCTTTCAAATAACCAACAACGAGGCGGGATATAAAGTGTTAATCTAGGGGCTTAGAGCAATCAAAGCTTGTACAACAAAAGAGTCCTGGTCAACACAGATTCACAACTTGTGGCACAACAGATCAACGACGCTTATGAGATAAAAGGAAACATGCTAAAAAGGTATAAGGTCTTAGCGGATGACCTATGCAAATAACTTGGTAAAGTGAAGCTTCAACAAATATCAAAGGAGGATAACCAAGTAGCCTACCAGCTAGCGCAATTAGTCTCATTTGATATACAAGATATAGATGAAGACGTGGTCATGGATACAATCGACCAACTAAGCATAGAAATTTAATTCGACCCCAAAAATGTAATGGAGATTCATACCATAGTTTGGGCACAACTCATTCCAAGTGATACAAAGGAAGTCAGGAAGTTAAAGTTTGAAGCCACCAGATACCTTATTATAGATGGAAAGGAGAAGCAAGTCATTGTCATACCTACGTTGTGTGTTTGGGCAAGAAGCCATATACGTACTTCAAGAACTTCACGAAGGAGTCTTTGGAAATCAATTATAGGCTAGATCCTTGGTCGGAAAAGTGGTCCGAGCAGGTTATTACTACCCTACCATGTACAAGATGCCAAAAAATTTTGGAAAAAATGCGGTAAGTGTCAGCGTTTTGCCAATATTTCCAAGCAGTTGCCGAATAAGTTGAATGTAATTAATAACTAGCCCAAGGGCATTCGCGCAATGGGCACTCGACATCCTTAGGCCACTCCTCATAGCCTATAGAGTGATGAGATTTTTTGTGATAACTATAAACTATTTCACCAAATTGGTTGAGCCGAGTTGTTGGCAAAGATTATGGAGAAGAATATCACCCAGTTTATCTAAAGATCCCTCATTGCCATTTTGGAATCCTCAAAGCCTTGATAACAGACAACAACAAACAATTTTGTAATCAAAACTTCAGGAAATTATGTGAGGAGCTTAATATCCAAATACACTATGCTTCCCCTACGCACCCACCAATCACTCCGAAAGATCCTCAAAAACGAAATTGGAGGAATCAAAAGGATTATGGTTCGAAGAAGTCTACAACGTACTTTGGGCATACCAAACTATTACTCACACACCCACAGAAGAAACTCCCTATATGCTCACCTTTGGTCACAAAGCAGTGATCTCGATTCAAATTGGCTTGACAAGCACATGGGTGATGCAAAATGACCATGATCGAAATGACCAGGAGTTAAGTCTAGAGCTCAATTTAATTGAAGAGATTAGGGGAACGTCAGTAGTCTGGACAGTAGCATATCATGAGTAGATGCAAAAATACGATAGTTCATGGGTAAAGAAATGCAGTCTTGATGTCTATTTGCTAAATTTCATAATCGAAATAAGATGCAAATGATTAGAGAATCGTAATAGATTTTAGCATGGCTATCGGCAAAAAGGTCTCCTCATAGAGAAATTCATTCTATCTGAGTAAACCCTTTTACAATAAGTATAACCTTAAAAGTTTTCACCTTCTCATTTGCTCCTCTCTTCTTCTTAAAGACTCACTTGCATTGGTAGATTTTATCCCTTTGGGTGATTCTACAAGATCCTATACTTGATTTGAGTATATGGACTCTATTTTAGATTTCATAGCCTTTTGCCAAAATTTTACATTTTTATCTTGAAGCACTTCATTGTAGTTACAAGGTTGGATATCAAGTTCATCAGGGATTCTATCATAAGACTCTCCCAAAAACATATATCAATTAGGTTGATGAACAACCTGTTAGAGAAAAAACTGTCAAGATCTTTGTTTTTGCAAACGATTATCTAAAAAAAATTAACTGGATGGGAAAATGCCAAAACGGGCTCCAGATAAATTTTTTTGAGGATGAACCATCAAAATAAAACCCGTGCATCCGAAGTTAATTTAGAAAAATACCTTTTTGCCAGTCGAATCTTCAACTACGATTGGAATCTAAGTTGAAGCACCTGTCAGATCTTCTACTGTATTCTCTTATACGATTCCCAAACGTAGTGTGGGTTACGATCTATCAATAATGCATACCAGCAGAACCTGGACAGCTTTAGTCTTAGAAAACAAGTTATGAAACTGGTTCAACCTACTCGCATATTTATAAGGCTACAGTAGGGACCTGGAAAGTAATTATGAGTACCACTTCCAGTGGAACATTGACACGTATTAGCAATTTTTGCAATTAAGCAAACCTCATAGCGGTATCTGCAATTATAAAAACTAGTAACGATTTCTGCAATTTCTATAAAATACTGAATTACAGTTTACACCACTAAATAATTATAATTGCACTCTGACCCATAATTTCAAAACCATATAACATTGAGCTCCTATTATAAATGCTTACCATTTCTCCCCACGTTAAGATTTCTAATACCCGTTAATTAAATTTAATTATTGACAATGTAATTTAATCAGCATCTTCATATTCCTTAAGCCCTTTCGCTTAACTTATTTGACTGCCAAATAATTAAATCCACCTGTAGGGTTTGGCCGGTCAAAACTTATAAGCTTCCTTAAGGGTGTATTGTCAATTCCGATCTTTCGGGACATAAATTTCATCAATAATTAACATTTTTCGTATAAATAATACCGCTATCCAACTCACTGCAAATATAGACCCATGTAAGATCGCACCCTATAATGGATCAAAACAACGATTATTAAATATATGCAAATCAATAATTATTTCAGGATTAAGAGGATAAGCATTATTTATAATAATCTTGGGGTGTGAATTAATTTATATAATCAGTATAAAATTAATTACCCCAAATGTCCCGTTCAATACACACAAAGTATACTTGCACAGAGAGTCAGAACAATGAATGACACTATTATCTGTTCCCTGTAACCAAGACAGGCCAACTAAAACTCTGTGCCACAGTCGTACCGATAATATATTCATTTTCATCTAAAGTGTGAACATAATACTTATATTATACAAGAATCTAAAATCTGATCTTCTGTGTATAAGCCGTACTCTACACACCAAATTAAATACTATACAGAATATCAGACATATATGCATAACATTAAAGAAATGATATACATATATTGCTAATAATGATTCTCATAAAATACAAAATTAATTTTATAAAATTAAATACTAAAAGCATAGTTTTCAATATACCAACCCTAACAATCTCCTACTTATACTGAAAATCATGCTGCCATACATCTGACTCCTATGTCCTCTATATGACTATCAAAAGTTTTAGCAGGTATGCTCTTTGTAAAGGATCTGTAAGGTTGTCTCCTAATGTAAGCTCTATGACTAACTGGAAATCTGAGTCTGTGTACCCCAAAGGTACTAACTATCTACCTAGTAACCCAACATATAATCCTTAGTCCTTTTCTGATACTTGATTATATTCTTTACCGCAGTCCAATGCTCCTGTCCTAGGTTAGACTGATATCTGCTAATAATACCAATGGAAAAGCAGATGTCGGGTTAGTTCAAAGGATAGCATGCATGAGGCTTCCTACTGCCTAAGCATAAGGAACTACCTTCATCTTCTCTATCTCCTCAGGTATCTTAGAACACTGATCCTTGGATAGAGTGATTCCATACCTGAAAGGGAGAAACCCTTTCTTGGAATCCTATATGCTAAAACGAACAAGGATATTATTGATATACTTTGCTTGTGATAAGCCCAACATGCTTTGTTTCCAATCTCGCACAAGCTCTATCCCAAGGATGTGACTGGCTTTTCTTAAATTCTTCAAATCGAACTGCCTAAATAACCATACTTTAACAATTGATAATGCCCCCACATCGTTTTCGATAAGCAAGAATCGTCTACGTAAAGTACTAGGAAGATCACCACGCTACCGTTACGCTTCATGTACACACAGGACTCATCCAAACTTTGATCAAAATTATAAGACTTAATGGCTTAATCAAACCGAGTGTTCCAAGACCTCGATACCTGCTTAAGTGCATAAATAGATCTCTCAAGCTTGCATAACATGTGCTCCTAACCCTTTGTAATGAATTCATCTGGTTGTATCATATAAATACACTCATCAAGACTTCCATTAAGAAAAGCTATCATGACATCCTTTTTTTAGATTTCATAATCAAAATGTGCGACAATGAATAAGAGAATCCGAATAGACTTAAGCATGGCTACCAACGAAAAGGTTTTCTCATAATCGATACCTTCTTTCTGAGTGAATCATTTAGCAACAGGCTTAGCTTTAAAGGTTTCAATCTTCTCATATGCTCTTCTCTTTCTCTTGTAGATCCACTTGCATCTAATGAATTTTATCACTTCCGGTGGTTCTATAAGTTTCCAAACCTGATTGGAATATATAGATTCCATCTCTAAATTCGTAGCCATTTGCCAAAGATTTGCATCTTTATCTTGAAGTGCTTCATTGTAGTTATGGGGTTCGGTATCTAGTCTGACCAAAATCATGTTAAAAGACTCTCCCAAGAACATATACTGATCAGGTTGATGAACAACCCTCCCACTACGACGAGGCACTACCTGTGTCTGTGTACTAGCATCAGCACTATGTTCTTGATTTGCACCTGCCCCGATAATCCTCGCATTATGACAAAGTAATAGAATATCAGTGACTTGTGATTCCTCTTCCATTCTACTGGTATTTTCTCTCAGTTATTCTAAAATAATTTTTCTATTGGGCTTGCCATCCATAATATAATCCTCTTTCAAGAATCAGGCATTAGTGCTAACAATGACCTTCTGATCCTTAGGATTATAAAATAGACCACCCTTCGTTCCCTTGGGATACCACCCATAAAGAAACAGACTTCTGTCCTCGGTTCCAACTTACCCTCGTTCCCTTTCAATACATGTGCTGGACACCCCAAAATCTGAATGTGTTTCAAACTAGGCTTACGCCCGGTCCACAATTCTATGGGAGTATAAGGTACTGACTTAGAAGGTACCATGTTCAGAATATAAGTCGCTGTCTCTAAAGAAAGTCCCCAAAATGAATCTGGTAAACCTAAATAACTCATCATTAACCTTACCATCCCCATAAGAGTCATATTCATTCTTTCTACTACACCATTCTACTGTGGAGTGCCAGATGCAGTCAAATAGGATGTAATCTCCTCTAATGACAAGTAGTCCTTAAACTGTTCAAAGAGGTATTCTCCACCACGGTCGGATCGTAGTGATTTGATACTTTTACCCAGACGGTTCTCCACCATCGCCTTGAATTTTTTGAATTTTTCAAAGTATTCAAACTTACGGTGCATCAGGTAAATGTATCCATACCTTGAGTAGCCATCAATGAAACTAACAAAGTACTCAAAGCCACCTCTAGCCCGGTTTGTCATAGGACCACACACATCAGAATGAACCAGCTGCAACGGTTCTTTAGCTCTACAGCCTTTGGCCAAAAAGGGTCGCTTGGTTATCTTACCTTCTTAGCAAGATTCACAGACTGAAAGTACCTCCACTTCCAATGAACTCAAAGGTCCATCTGCTACCAGTTTGTTTACCCTTTTTAGATTAATATGACCTAAGTGTAAGTGCCAAAGAAACGTTTGGTTCATTAAAGAATGAAACTTTCTCTTATATGGTAATATAGATGTATTATTCATTTCAGTCAGTTGCAGTGTAGAAGAGATTAGAACAATAATATAAAGATCATCCACCAATGTACCATAACAAATAACCTGTTTATTATCTTTAATAACCACAGAGTTATTAAAATAAACTAAATATCCATCTTTAGCTAATCCAGAAATAAAAACTAAGTTTCTTCTAATTGCAGGTACATAAAGACAATCTCTCAATATTAAAACTCAATCTCTACCAAAATCGAGAGTAACATCTCCTACTGCAGCTGCTGTTACCTTTGTATTATTACCCATATGCAGGTAAATTTCCCCATCACTAAGTTGTCGGGTTTTGTGAAACCCATGCAATGAATTGAAGACATGATTAGTCACTCCCGTATCTACACACCAGGTACCGGTAGATAACACCGCTAAACATGTTTTCACAACCAGTGAACAGAAATTACCCTATTTGTTCTGCCTTCTGAGAAATACTGGACATAGCTTTTTGCAGTGCCAGTCTGGTTGTAGTAAAAATATCTACCTTTCAGCTTTTTCACACCAATCCATGGCCCACTAATTACCTTGAAAATCGTGTCTCCCTATTTCTGAACCTTTTTCTTCTTCATGCCTTTCAGCCCAAAGAAAGAACCTTTGTCAGAAATAAACACATTTTCTGGTATTGAACGAATACCATTTGTAATTAAAGCTATATCCAAGTTACATTTCCAGTCAACAAGATTTGGTCCGTAAGTTTATTTTTTTTGAGTATAGAAGAGAATAAGTTAAAATTCATTTTAATTATAAGAATCACATAATTAAAAAAATCGTTAATTATGATAAACAAAACTTTGACTTCATTTTAATTTGGTTCCCTCTACCATTTTAAAATTAATTCGCCAGCAGCCTAGTAACCTGAGAACAGCATGCCTAGTTGGGAGGACGTCTACTATCTTTCATAAGACTAGACAGGCCAATTCTTTTTAATTTTACTATCTAGGCAACTGACCGTACCAAGTAAAATTAAATAGCTGACATAGTTTCGGTCCAATATATAATAGCAGTGACTCAGATGGAGAGAATACAATTATATACAATTAAGTGTTAATCATCACTTAATTTCAAATTAATCGCTTCGCAATGAACCCTTCAGATGAAGAAGTAATCCACACTAACAATTATCTAGAATTATCTCTAAAGGAGGTTTGTACTAGCGATACCGCAATTAATCCGTCCGATTGGGAGGAAGGACTTACTGCCAACATGCAGGGTTTAATTGCATCGCCTACAAACTGGTGATGGAGACCGTGGAATTTATCTGTGAATAAATTTTCTCTCTCACTTAGATTTTTAAAATATTTTTTAGAATTATAAAAATTGGTTTAATTAAAATAAATTTATTAATTTCGAAAATCACACGATCTGAAAGAATCAAACATCTTTTCGTATACACGATTTCGAAGATTCTGATTTATCAAACTATTTTTTCGTGTTTAAATGTGTAACAAATAAAATTTAATAAATGCACAGTTTTTTCTTTAACTTTTCAGCTAAGGTAGTAATTAAAGGCATTTATTTATTTTATTTTCTGTTTCATATTTTTTGAAAAATAATAATTTATTTCTATTAAAGGTTTTTCTATTTAATTAATTCAAAATTCGAAATTAATTCCCACATTTTTTTTCAAGATATCCAATTTAAAAAATCATCTTAAACGTGATATTTTGTAAAAGATAAAATATCTAAAAATTTTCTATTTAATTAAAATTAATTAATTAAAAAAACTTAATTTTATTTTTCATTACAAAATATTTTAATTAAAATCAAAATT
>JAOTRH010489006.1:0-58346 GCA_034768845.1 Heliamphora exappendiculata
CTGCTGGCGAATTAATTTTAAAATGGTAGAGGGAACCAAATTAAAATGAATTCAAAATTTTTCTCATCATAATTAACGGTATTTTAATTATATGATTCTTATGATTAAAATGGATTTTAACCAATTCGCTTTAACACTCAAAGAAAACAAACCTACAGAATCAAATTTTGTTGACTAAAAAAGTAACTTGGATATAGCTTTAACTACAAATGATATTCCTTCAATACCAGGAAATATGTTTGTTTATGAAAAATGTTCTTTCTCTAAGCTAAAAGGCATAAAGAAGAAAAATGTTCAGAAATAGAAAAACACAATTTCTAGGGTAGTTAATGGGCCACGAACTAGTGTGGAAAAATTGAAAGACAGATGTTTTCACTACAACCAAACCCGACACTAGAAAAAGCTATACCCAGTATTTCTCATAAAGCAGAACAAATAGGGTAATTTCTTTTCACTAGTTATAAAAACATATTTAGTGGTGTTATCTACCGGAACCTGGTATGTAGATATGGGAGTCACTAATCATGTCTGCAATTCATTACAAGGGGTTCCAGAAAACCAGACAACTTAGTGATGGAGAGATTTACCTGCATATGGGCAATAATACAAAGGTCACAGCAATTGCAGTAAGAGATGTCACTCTCAATTTTGGTAGAGATCAGGTTTTAATATTGAGAGATTATTTTTATGTACCTGCCATTAGAAGGAACTTAATTTTTGTTTCTGAATTGGCTAAAGATGAATATTTAATTTATTTTAATAACTCTGTGATTATTAAGGATAACAAACGGGTTGTCTGTTCTGGTACATTGGTAGATGATCTTTATATTATTACTCTAATATCTCCTACACTGTAACTGACTGAAACAAATAATACATCAATATTACCATATAAGAGAAAATTTCTTTTTTTAATGAACTAAACGTATCTTTGGTACTTACACTTGGGTCATATTAATCTAAAAAGGATAAAAAGACTGGTAGTAGATGGACCTTTGAGTTCATTGAAAGTGGAGGCATTTCTAGTCTATGAATTTTGCTTAGAGGGTAAGATGACTAAGAGGCCCTTTTCGGTCAAAGGCTATAGAGCTAAAGAACTATTGGAGCTGGTTCATTCTGATGTGTGTGGTCCTATGATAATCCGGGCAAGAGGTGACTTTGAGTATTTCATCAGTTTCATTGATAACTACTCAAGGTATTGATACATTTACCTGATGCACCGTAAGTCTGAATGCTTTAAGAAATTCAAAGAATTCAAGGTGGAGGCAGAGAAGCGTCTGGGTAAAAATATCAAATCACTATGATCCGACCGTGGTGGGGAATACCTCTTTAGAGAGTTTAAGGACTACTTGTTATCCAATTGACTGCAACTGGCACTCCACAGCAGAATGGTGTAGCAGAAAGAAGGAATAAGACTCTTATGGAGATGGTAAGGTCAGTGATGAGTTATTCAGGTTTACCAAATTCATTTTGGGGAATCATTTTAGAGACAACGGCTTATATTATGAACTTGGTACCTTCTAAGTTAGTACCTTCTACTCTCACATAATTGTGGATTGGCCATAAGTTTAGTCTGAAACACATTCGAATTTGGGGGTGTCCAGCACATGTGCTGAAAGGGAACACAGGTAAGTTTAAACTGAGGACAGAAATCTATTTCTTTGTAGGCTATCCCAAGGAAACGAAGGGTGGTCTATTTTATAACCATAAGGATTAGAAGGTCATTGTTAGCACCAATGCCCAATTCTTGAAAGAAGATTATATTATGGATCACATGCCTAATAGAAAAATTATTCTAGAATAACTGAGAGGAAATACCAGTAGAACGGAAGAGAAACCACAAGTCACTGATATTCCATTACCTAGTCATAGTGGGAGGATTATTAGGACAGATACAAATCAAGAATAGGGTGCTGATGCACATGGTTCAGATTCTACACATCCTGTTACTGCTAGTACACAAACATAGGTAGTGCCTCGTTGTAGTGGGAGGATTATTCATCAACCTGATCGGTATATGTTCTTGGGAGAGTCATTTGACAAGATCTCGACAGAACTAGATACCAAGTCCTGTAACTACAATAAAGCACTACAAGACAAAGATGCAGATCTTTGGCAAAGGACTATGAATTCAGAGATAGAATCTATGTATTCAAATTAGATCTGAGAACTTGTAGAACCACCCAAAGGGATAAATTTTTTTGGATGCAAGTGGATCTACAAAAAGAAGAGATGAGCAAACGGGAAGGTTACAGCCTTCAAAGCTAGACTTGTTGCTAAAGGGTTCACTCAGAAAGAAAGGATCGACTATGAGAAAATCTTTTTGTCGGTAACTATGTTTAAGTGTATCCGAATTCTCTTATCTATTGTCGCACATTTTGATTACAAAATCTGGCAAATGGACGTCAAGATAGCTTTTCTTAACGAAAGTGTTGATGAGTGTATCTATATGATACAATTAGACGGATTCATTGCAAAGGGCCAGGAGCACATGTTGTGCAAGCTTAAGAGATCCATTTATAGACTTAAGCAGGCATCAAGGTTTTGGAATACTCAGTTTGATCAAGTTATAAAGTTTTTTCGTTTTGATCAAAGTACGAATGAGTTCTGTGTGTACAAGAAGCATGATGGAAGCGTGGTAATCTACCTAGTACTTTATGTAGACGATATCTTGCTCATCGAAAATGATGTGGGGGAATTATCTATAATTAAAGTATGATTATCTAGGCAGTTTGATATGAAGAACTTGAGAGAAACCAGTCATATTCTTAGGATCAAGCATGTGCAAGATTAGAAACAAAGGATATTAGACTTATCACAAGAAAAGTATATCGATGATATCCTTACTCGTTTTAGCATGCAGGATTCTAAAAAAGGGTTCTCCCTTTCAGGCATGGAATCACTCTATCCAAAGATCAATATCCTACGACACCTGATGAGATAGAGAAGATGAATGCGGTTCCTTATGCTTCGACAATAGGAAGCCTCATGTGTGCTATGCTTTGCACTAAACTCGACATCTGCTTTGCCGTTGGCATGGTTAGCAGATATCAGTCTAATATAAGGCAAGAGTATTGGACTGTAGTAAAGAATATATAATTAAGTACCTGAAAAAGACTAAGGATTATATGTTGATTTACCAGGCAGACAGTTTAGTACATTTGGGGTAAACAGACTCAGATTTTCAGTCAGGCATAGAGCTTGCATTAGGAGACAACCATGCAGATCCTTTATAAAGAGCTTACCGGCTAAAACTTTTGATAGTCATGTAGAGGGTATAGGAGTCAGATGTTTGGTAGCATGGCTTTGAGTATAAGTAGGAGATTGTTAGAGTTAGTATACTGAAAATCATGTTTTAGTATTTAATTTTATTTTTAATAAAATTAATTATCCATTTTATGAGAATCTTTATGAGTAATATATGTGTATCATTTCTTTGATATGCATGGATGTTTAATATTCTGTATAGTAGATAATCTAGTGTGTTGAATGCGACTTGCACATAGAAGATCAGATTTTAGGTTCTTACAGAATATAAGTTTTATGTTCACAGTTTAGATGGAAATGGACATGCCATCAGTACAACTGTGGTACAGAGTTTTAGTAGGCCTGTCTTGGTTACAGAGAACAGATAATAGCGTCGTCTATTATTCCGACTCTCTGTGCCAGTATACTTTGTGTGCATTAAACGGGATATTTGAGATAATTAATTTTATACTGACTATATAAATTAATTCACACCCCAAGGTTATTATGAATAGTATTTATTCTCTTAATCCTGAAACAATTATTGATTTTCATATATTTAGTATTCATTATTTTGATTCATTAGAGGGTGCAATCTTATATGGGTTTATATTTTCGGTGAGTTGGATAGCTGTATTATTTATATGGCAAATATTAATTATTGATGGAATTTATGTGAGACCCTGACTTATTTTGTTTTTGAGAAATGATTTAAGTGTTGATGGAGTAAGAGTTAGATATGACCTTGGTGATGTTGTGGGTGAGTGTTTTGAACTTGAATACACATAAAATATATGTTCGGAGAAGAATATGAGGTTCTGAGAGATGTCCGGACAAAAATATGTGAAAAATATGTGAAGGAAAGTGGCATACCTCCATAATTTTAGTCATAACTCCTTGTAAAAAATGCATTTTGGTATGAGGTTTGAACCATTGGAAAGAAGACTTCCGGAGCTTCAGTTTGACCATAAGAATGACCTTATTTGGAGTTCGAACGAGGGAGATATCATCATTTCAAGTTGAGAAAGCAGTGTAGTGAAATGGGAAACCGATCGATAGGTGAAAAGACCGTTCGATCGGTCTGTTCGGACAGAATGTTTTATAAGTAGCGGAATTGCCTGGTTTTTGGTGAAAAGCTTATGTTGTAAGCTTTCTCTTTTCTCTCCTAAAATCCTAAAACCCTAGCTCTGCCATCTCTCTAGGTTTTGGGTGTGTTCGGGCTCGGATCTTGGTAATTGGAGGGCGAATCCTTGATGTACTTGTCGTGGGCTTCACTTTCATCCGAATGGAATTGTGTTTCGGCGGCTTTGGTTTTTCACCGGTTGGTAAAGCTTTAGGTTTGTGACCCTATGAGATAGGATCTTAGACTGTATGGATGTTTAAGGGTGATATATGCAATTATAGGTGTTTTCACCGAGTGATATTGCCTGAAAATGCTTTAAAGGCTGTTTTTCATATTTAAACCACGTTGTTTGGATAAAAAGCATATTGTTCACTTTTAGTTGGTTTATTGCATGTTATGAACTTGTGGATGTTAATAGTTTTCAAAATGGGTGTTTATGTTCGAGAAATTGGGTTTTTAGTTTAAAGCCGTTTTTCGTCGTTTTGGTTAGATGATTTCGGATTCAAATGGTTGTTTTGGGTTTTTGTATGCCCGTGGGTATCAAAACAGGTGTTTAGAAGTTTTAATTTCATGTTTTTACATATTTTTGTGTTGAAAACCTGACATATTTTCTGAGAAACCGAAACTGGTTTGGGACCGATCGATCGGTCCTTCTAACCGATCGATCGGTCTGGATAGTTTTGTGAATTTTGATCTTTTTGGATATGGTTTCCTTGTGTGATGTTTATCCAATGGAATTGTGAGGTCCTATGTTTTCAAAAGGATATCTGTGGTTTTCAAAAGGATGGTTTGAAAATGGAGTTTTGAGAAAACTTTGAAAACATGTTTTTGGGAGTTTGGAGCTAACATTTGGGATTGAGTCTCAACTTTGAAACTGTTTTTGATTTGATCTCCATGTTGATGGATGGATATTTATACATGTTTAATGTATAAATGCAAAAATATTTTAGTTTTGTGAAATGATTCTCTAGATGTACCAGGATAGCGGGTATGTAGCACGAGTTGCCCTTGGTAGAAGTCCAAAAACGTGTGCAGAGTAGGTACCTTGGTCCTTCGAGTTAATCCCCGTAAACTAGGCGGTGGGTGCTTTGTTCCCTCGGGTTGTTGAACGCGTAAACTAAGCTTTTACATTATAGTGGCTTCGTATAGAACTTGTATTTACCTAACCGGTCCTACGATGTGTAGGGATTGGGTAAAGGGGCAAGAGTCTGTAGTTGCAACATCTGTCCTCTTATGACAGAGTTGGTACATAGGATTTTATTTTATCTTTTCTCCTCGGTGGTGTGGCCTAAGTGGAGCATACTATTTTATCTTTTCTCCTCGACGGTGTAGCTTGAGTGGAGCATACTGTTTATCATTTTATTTTCCTCAGTTGTGTGTGTTCCAAGTGAAAAATATCTTTTCTCTTTTCTCGTTTCTCGGTGTGTGATATGGGTGGAAAATAACGTTTTGGTTACTTCTTTTCTTTAACTGTGAAAACGTTATATGCATTGTTGATATGCATGGTTTTATGGATGAAAAGTGGGATTTTATGAAGTAAAACCGTTTTGAGGCTCGTGTTAGCCTGATGGGAAAAAAATTGTGGTTTTGAGTTGGGAAAACCTTTTTGGCTCATGTGGTTGAGCTTGTATGCTTATGATTGCATAACTTGTTTTTCAGCTTTATAGTCTTTTCCTATTGGGCTTCGGCTCATGGTGTGGAATTTTGCTGTAAAACCTTTTTCAGGTAAGCGTGGTCTTGTAGGTTGACCCGGTGGTGCCCGGAGGTGACTGTTGATAAGACTTCTATTTTGTCTTGATAGATAGCTTATACCTGTTGTATATGTTTCATGTTTAGAGATAACATGTTGTAAAACATATGTAATGATTATGGATGAATACATGTTTTAATGCTTTCGAGAGAACCTTGGGTTGGTTGTTGTTTTTCATAGTTTCTTGCTGCGTTTATCGTTGTTGGGTTCAACGCTTACAAAATGGATTTTTTAAAATTGTTTTTGCTTCATATAAACTCTTGTGCTTCGAGGAGGATTTTAGGAACGGCCTAAGCTTCTTTTAAAAGAAAAGATTTTCTTATTCAAAACATGTATTTGGTTTTAAAGGCTTAGTTTGTGGGGCGGTAACTGTAGTCACTTGGCTACTTTTTAAAATCAGATAAACCCTCGGTAGTACATTTTTATAAAGGTTTTGGCTTTGTTTGGCTTTTTTGGTTTAAATCTCTTTTGTTTGGGCAGTTTTGGTAGTTGTTTAGTGGCTTTTCGCGTGACCCGGAGTTTGGGGCGTGACAATCCACGTCTTGATAAATCAGGATTGGTGATACCCCCTTAAGGATGCTTATAAATTTTGACTGAACCAAACCTTACAGGTGGATTTGATTATCTGGTGATCAAATAAGCTAAGCGAAAGGGCATAAGGAATATCAAGATGCCGATTAAATTAAATTAAATTATCCATAATTAAATTTAGTTGACAGGTATCGAGAATCTTAACGTGGGGAGAAATGGTAAACATTTAATAACAATAGCTCAATGCAAGAATATCTTGAGATTATGGGTTAGAGTGCAATTATAGTTCTTTAGTGGTGTGAATTGTAATTCAGTATTTTATAGAAATTACAGAAATCGCTGCGTCTTTTCATAATTGCAGAAATGGCTAGTAGGTATATGTGTTCCACTGGAAATCGTACTCATAATTACTCCATAAGTCCCTACTATAGCCGTATATATATACGGATAGGCTGAACCAGTTTGAGATCTCATATATCATATATCATATTTTTTGTCTTTCAAGATGAAAGATATATGGGTTCTGCTAGTACGAGTTCTCGATAGATCGTAGCCCACACTACGTTCGATGATCACATAAGGAAATACGGTAGAAGATCTAATAGGAGCTTCAACTCGGAATCAAATCGTAGTTGAAGAATAGATCGACAAAAAGTATTCTTCTAAATTAACTTTAGTTGCACAGGTTTTATTTTGATCGTTCTACATCAAAAGTTTTATTTAGAGCCCATTTCGCCGTTTGCCCGTCAAGTTAATTTTTTACTGAAAATTGTTTACAAAAATAATGATCTTGGCAGTATTTTCTTCAACATGGTCGACTAGACGGGTGTCCCGAATCGACTGGGAGGTGGATCCAGTCGATTGAATTGGGATTCAGTCGATTGAACTATGTAAGTAAGGCTTATTTTGCCATTCCAATAGCTTCATTCAGTCGACTAGATTGGGGGTCTAGTCGACTGAACCCTTGGAATTTTGCCTTTTTCTATAAATATTAGACGTTTAGGATATTTTGGAATATTTTCATTTCAAATCTGATTTCTCTCTCACAAAACCTCTACTTTCTCTCTAGATTTTGATGGGCCCGGGGCTCGATTTTTAGCGTTCTAATAGCAGATTCTTGATGTTGGTACTAGAGGCTTCACATTCATCCGGATAGAATCCCATTTTGTCGAGGTTCGATTTTTGAGACGTTGAGCTTTTGGCTCACCGAGGTAGGATCCTAGACTATGTCATCTTTAAAGGGTGCTACGTGCAATTTTACGCATTTCTACCAGCTAAAAATACTTACATATCATATCGTATGTTTTAAACCATATTTTTGGGTAAAAAGTATGTTTTTTAGCTTTTCTTAGTTTATTACATGTTGTGAGGTGTTATGGGTTTGGTGAGAGGAACTTTTGAGATTGGACTCGCAGTGTTATGGGTTGGACTCACATGCGTGTATTTGGATTTTGATGTGACAATAAAAAAGGTCTGTGTTGAGATTTACGGATCGAGTAAATTTGGGCACGAGTTGCTCCTTGGTAAAAAACTAAAAAATTGTGTAGAATGAGTTTCTCTGCCAGCCAGCTAGTGAACTAGGAAAGGATGCAGGTCATGTCGGAAGTATAGAGCATCTAGTTACTTCACGAGCCTCGTGATGGCCGGGTGGTAGTAACATGACAGGGTATATATGCCCGTTCGACATTGGTGCCTATATTTTAACCGCGAGTTGTTAAGATCACATGGATGTGATGATGACGTGCTTACGTGTGTGCGTGCGTGTGTTTTCTCGGCTGTGTTTCGAGGGAAAAATAAATTTTTGGTTAATGCTTTTCTTTAACTGTTAAATGTTATTTGTATTATTGAAATGCTTAGTTTTGAGGATGAAAAATTATTTTTAGGCTCATGTAGTTGAGTTGACTTTATGCTATGTGATTTCATATCATGCTTTACTGTTTTATAGTCTGTTTCTATTGGGTTTCGGCTCACGTTGTGGGATTTGGTAAAATCTTTTTCAGGTAAACGTGGTCTTGTAAGTTGACCTTGAGGTGCTCAGAGGTGGCTGTTGGCAAGACCCTGTTGTTAGGTCCTTGTTATATAGTCTATACTGTTTTGTATATATTTCAGGTTGGAATCTAACATGTTGTAGAGCATATATAATTCTTATGGATGTATACATGTTTTATGCTTTCGAGAGAACCATTGGTTGATTATTATTTTTCGTAGTTTTTCATTACATTTTTTGTTGCTTGGTTCAATGGTTTACAAACGGAGTTTTCAAATGGTTTATACTTCATTCAAACTCTTGTACTTCGAGGGCGATTTTAGAACGGCCGAAGCTTCTTTTAAAACAAAAAGATTTTCTTATCCCAAAACATGTATTTTATTTTTAAAGGCTTGGCTTGAGGGGCCAAAATTGTAGTCTTTTAGGGCTACTCTTTTAAATTAAATAAACCATTGGTAGTACATTTTACAAAGGTTTTAGTTTTGTTTAGGGTTTATAGTCTTCACCCATTTGTGTTGGGCAGTTTTCCGTGGGCTTTCGCGTGACCCAGAGTTTGGGACGTGACAACTTGGTATTAGAGCTCAGGGTTCGAATACTTATGAGCCGTGAAAAGAGAGTGCGTTACCTTGTGAGGAAAGATATGTGTGTACTTGGTTGCCTGTATTTGGAACATAAGCATGATAGCTTGTTATGTATATGTGAGTATGGGAGTTGGACCTTGGGATTGATTTGTCTTGCCTTTGGGCGTTTAGAGTAACTAATTTGGGAGCCAAGTTAGAAATGCGTTTCGCAAACGTGATTTCTAGCAAGGAATCTAAGTGGATTATCTAAACTGATGCGTCTTTCTTGTTGGTTCTCCTCGGTATGTGTGATGTGTCTACACGATCATTTTGGCTATGTATTAGCATGATTATGTGGTATGTGCTAAAAATAACATGATAGATCGACCTTAAGGTGTTGTGTTTTATATCGCTTTTATATATGAACTGTGCACCCATTGAGACGATTGGACCATAGTTTGGGTCTTAGATGTCCGACTCGGTTGTAGTATTTGTTGAAAAGTAAGGCTATGGGTTGAGTGTCGATCGCTTGGTGTATTACAGAACTCATTGGTGAGTTGAGGTTAGTCGTGTGAGGTTAGTTATGGATGATAACTGTTGAATGTAAGTATGAGAAAAGTTTGTTTGGGTGTAGTCAAAGCATAGTTGATGGCTTTAGCTTGGATAGCTTACTCCTCTTGAGAGTATGCTAGTGGAAGTTGGGGTTGTGTTATGGATGACGTTGTGAGTAGGGGCGATGGGGTGTTGGAGACCCTGGGAATCAGTTGTTATGATTGGATTTGAGGATAGTGATAATCCCTTTCGATTAGAGTTTGGTGTACATGGGGTATAGATGGGAACATAGTGGATGGGAGCGTGCTAATCCTTGGCTTGTCGTATGTTGAGATGGGATAATATGAGTGGTTCTGAACATATTCCCTGATTATCAGGATGTTGATAGTGGTCAGCAGGATGTTGACGATCGCCAGAGTAGCATCTTTGGATGTTGTTGGTAGTCAGAGTTATGTCTAATAAACTTGGAAGTTGTGTACCTCTTTAAAGTTTGAGAATTTAGTTCCGAATGAGTGAGCTCAGGGTTATGGGGATGAGTATGAGTTGCAGATAGGCTGGGAAGAGCATGGGTCGCGACTGTGTTGGAATGTGGAAGGGTTCAGGTTGCGATTCTGATAGACGATGAGTATCAATTTTGTGGGATTCCTACGGGAACGCAAGTTTGTGGTTTAACCATTACCCTAATGATCAGAAGTTTATGCTTGGGAACCGTGCTGAGTGCACGTGGTTAGCTTGTGTTAAGATGGCATGCCCTGAGTATGATATGTCTGGAGGTTATCCGTGTTCCACCTTAGGTTCAAAGATGTGTATGTTGTTTACCCAGGGGAACAAAGTGTGGACTAATAAGGTTCAACAATGTACTGTGTGGTTTGGCTAGCCTAGGGTGATAGGTGAGAAATCATAGGTTACGATGCCTGTAATTGATGTGTGCTTTGAGAGCAGAAGTGCAGAAGGTGTCGGCATAGTTAAGGGAGTTCTTGGTAATTTTAGATGGAAAGACTCAAGATTGGGTTTCCTTTATATGGTGCAATGCGTTTTCTATGTGAGCTGCTTGTACAGTGGGCTCTAGGCCATGACGTGATGAAAATGTGGATGTGTGTCTCCGTGCATGATTAGTGATGAGCTCACAGTCCTATTAGATGTATGGGAAGCGTTATACAAGGTATGCGGACTAATGGTATTCGTATGTGTATGAATGAGGTTTGAAAGCTGAGAGCTTGGTGTAGCGAATGGTCTGAGTACCGTAATCGTGGTTGACGGTAGTTGTTTGACTGTGGTCGATGTGGTCTCAAGGTAAGGTTTATAGGGATCTTGAGAACCAAGTGTTGATGAGTACTGGGAGTACGCAGAAATTTGGTCATGGGTTTTGTTGACCCTTTTCTTCTCTCTAGACGGAGAGAGAGTTTCTTTGTAGATGGTTGTCTGGTGTGAGTTGTTTCATCTTAGTTGGATGGAGATGCCAGGATCTTTATTGGTTCAGATTTGGTAGTGTTTTGAGATTGTGAAAATCTCTGTGGAGTGTGTATCCCTGTTGAGGTCCTTTGAGTATGCCTCGAAGACTTGTATCACCATGATCGGGAAATTGTGGGTTTGATTCTTTGTGGTTTCGGTGCGTGGTGCATAGATATGTGCCTTTTTAGATGTTGAGTATCTGTGTGTATGACTTAGGATCCGATTGCTCCTGCGGTTGAGGACTGTAAAGAATTACACGTTTGAAGTTAGTATAGCCCTGCAATGGAAGATCAAAAAAAGTACATATGCGTGTGGTAAACATGATAGGTCGTGGTAACCTAATCAATGTGGCTTGTTTGTATGATGGTTGAACCATTTGGGTTGTGCTCCCTATGAGGTCGAGTTGGTAGACCAGAAATTCTTTTGCTTGTTCTTGTTAACAAGGGAATTGGTGTTAAGATGTAGTGTTCTTTTTGTAGTGATCAATAAAGACTCCTTAACCGTTGTGTGCGGCTTGTTCTGGGTTATGCGTGTATGGTTGTCCTTCTAACTCATGGCAAAGCTGGAATTTTGTCGAAACTGTGTGGCTATGATATTCACATAGTGAGTTTCTGGTAGACTTTTGTGAGTTTGGATTTGGGTTCTGTTTCGGGATTTGAGCTGTTCAGAGTTCTTAGAATCGAGAAGTGGTTATCGACTGCTGTTGTTTGTGGGCTTTTGCATGACTCGAAGTTTGGGACGTGAAAACTTGCTATCAGAGCTCTAGGTTCGAATACCTATGAGCCGTGGGAAAAGGGTGCGTTACCTTGTGAGGAAAAATGTGTGTGTGCTTGGTTGCTTGTGTTTGGAATATAAGCATAATAGCTTATTGTGTATATGTGAGTATGAGAGTAGGACCTTGGAATTGATTTTTCTTGCCTTCGGGTATTTGGATTAACTAACTTAGGAGCCAAGTTAGAAACGCATTTCGCAAACGTGATTTCTAGCAAGGAATCTAAATAGTTTATCCAAAGTAACGCGTTTTTCTTATCAGTTCTCCTCGGTATGTGTGATGTGTCTACATGATTATTTTGGCTATGTGTTAGCATGATTATGTGGTACGTGTTAGAAATAACATGATAGATCGACCTTAGGGTATTTTGTTCTATATCACTTTTATATATGAACTGTGCACCCTTTAAGACGATGAGACCGTGATTTAGGTCTTGAATGTGCGACTCGGTTGTAGTGGTTGTTGAAAGGTAAGGTTATGGGTTGAGTGTCAACCACTTGGGGTGTTACGGAACTTGTTGGTGAGTTGAGGTTAGTCATGTGAGGTTGGTCGTGGATGATAACTATTGAGTGTTAGTATGAGCAGAGTTTGTTTGGGTGTAGTCAAAGCATGGTTGATGGCTTTGGCTTGGATAGCTAACTCCTCTTGAGAGTATGCTAGTGGAAGTTGGAGTTGTGTTATGGATGGCCTTGTGAGTAGGGCGATGGGATGATGGAGACACTGGGAATCAATTGTTATGACTGGATTTGAGGATAGTGATAATCCCTTTCGGTTAGGGTTTGGTGTACATGGTTTGGCCGTGTGACAGATTAGGTACGTCGTGAGCCATGCTATGTCATGAGTCGTGTACTCAGGATGGGGTATAGACGAGAACATAGTGGATGGGAGCATGATAATCCTTGGCTGGGCGTATGTTGAGATGGCAAAATGTGAGTGGTTATGAAGATATTCCCTGGTAGTCAAGATGCTGATGGTGGTCAGCAGGATGCTGACGGTAGCCAAAGTAGCATCTGAGGAAGTTGTTGGTAGCCAGAGTTGTGTCTGATGACCTTGAAAGTTGTGTACCTCCTTGAAGTTTGAGAATTGAGTTCCAAGTGAGTGAGCTCAGGGTTATGGGGACGAGTATGAGTTACAGATAGGCTGGAAAGAGCATGGGTTGCGACTGTGTTGGAATGTGTAAGGGTTCAGGTTGCGATTCTGATAGACGATGAGTATCAATTTTGTGGGATTCCTACGAGAACGCAGGTTTGTGGTCTGACCGTTACCCTAATGATAAGGAGTTTGTGTTTGGAAACCGTGCTGAGTGCGTGTGGTTAGCTTGTGTTGAGATGGCATGCCCTGAGTATGATATGTTCGATGGTTATCCGTGTTCCATCTTAGGTTCAAAGATGTGTATGTTGTTTACCCATGGGAACGAAGTGTGGAGTAATAAGGTTCAGCAATGTACTGTGTGGTTTAGCTAGCCTAGGGCGATAGGTGAGAAATCGTGGGTTACAATACCTATAATTGATGTGTGTGTTAGGAATTTTGTCCTCGATAATATTCGTTTTATGATTGGTAATTCTATGACAAATGTTTATTTTATTCGGTGATTTTTTTTACTCTTGTTCTTGTGGAAGTTGTGGTTTGATATTACACCGCAACGAAAGAGGAGCAGAAAAAAGTGAAAAACTAGCAGCAATATCAGACCGCTTGATAGGCCGATCGATTGGTTCATCGAGCAGTCTTCAGCAGCTCTCGATTTCAAGCCTCTGTAACAAAATTACTACAAGTGTAAAATGACTGATCGATTGGTCTTGTACGCATGGGCCAGGTTTTAATTGCTGCTGTTAGGGTTTGGCATTTTTATATAAATAGGCTTTTAGGTTTCTTTTGTCAATGAGCCTCCTTGTTATATTTCGTATGAAAACCTAGCCGCCACAAGCTTTGAAGATTATTCACATACTCGCAAGCTAGTCTACAACATCTTGATGATTCAATAAGCTTTCGTGCAGTCAAGTTAATCATCAAGCATCCAAACCTTTAGCGATCTGTTCGTGGAGTCACTTGAGAGGAGTCTCAAGTGTTAAAGTCCGGTGGAGGAGTCCGTCAGCAGTGAAGTCCGGTGGTGGGTTCCAGTGGCGATCAAGCACAGGAGTTGGTGTACGTGGATTCGGCAGGAGTAGGCTTTCAAACATTTGGTTGTGGGTACAACGTCAGTTTGTAAGATTCTCTTGTAACCAACATTTATTAGTGTTTGATTTTCTAGACCCGGTGTCGTCTCGTGTTTTTTACCCGATTTAGGGTTTTCTACGTAAAAATCGTCGTCTCGTGTGTGATTGTGGTTTGTTTTATTTTATACTTGTGTGATTGGTTGATTTATGTTTTTTGCGTTGCTTAGCTTATTTAAGAAAATTAATTTGTGCAAATCAGTCGGTAAACGAAAATTTTCAATTGGTATCAGAGCAGGTCACAAAAATATATTTTTTAAATTTTTTTTGGTGTGATATATTAACTAGTTTGCAATAAATGGATTTTCTTAGAGAAGACGCTTCGACTAGTAGACCACCCTGTCTTGACGGTCACAATTATCCCTATTGAAAAGTTAGAATGAGAGCTTTTTTGAAATCTATTGACGAAAGAGTTTGGCTTTCAGTTATTGAGGGTTATAAGCCTCCCACCTGTACTGTTGATGGAGAAATCATCCCTAAACCCGTGGCTAAATGGGACATAGCTAATTTTGAGGATGCAGGATGGAATAGCAAAGCTATAAATGCTATCTTTAGTGGAGTCACACAAGATGAGTTTCGTAGAATCAGTACGTGTGACTTGGCTAAAGTAGTGTGGGATATTCTTCAAATCACTCATGAAGGGACTAACACTGTAAAAATCTCAAAAGTTCAACGTCTTACAACAAAATTTGAAACTCTACGTATGAAAGATGATGAAGATTTTGGCGATTTTTATGCTAAATTAAGTGATATTGTGAATGCATCCTTTAATCTTGGTGAAAAAATTTCGTGTTCTAAAATTGTTCAAAAAATTCTTAGATCTTTACCTGAACGTTTTCAACAAAAAGTCACAGTAATAGAAGAAAGCAAAGACATCGATTCTATTTCTGTTGAAGATTTAGTTGGAAACCTGCAAACTTATGAGCTAAATTTTCAAAATAAAAAGGTTTCAAAAAATTTGGCTTTCACTTCAGTTCAAGGTTCTGTAAGTGACTCTGATGATGATTTAGATCCTGAGATGATGGCTGTTTTTGTGAAGAAGTTCAAAAAGTTTTTAAAAACTAAAAAGCCTAATCAGGAGGAAAAATCACAAAAGAGGTACGGTAAAGATAAAACCAAAAACATGTCCAATTTTATTAAAAAGGGGTCGAAAGGCCAGATTTTAGAAATCCATTGCTATGAATGCAAAGGATATAGACATATGGCTAAAGAATACCTGAACCTTCTTAGAAAGAAACAAAAAGAATTCACAGTCACTTGGGATGATGAAAGTGAACCCGACACGAGTAATGAGAAGGACCCCGATTATGATGATAGGGAAATTGTAGCTTTTGTCGCTTTTATTCAGGAAAAATCTATTGAGTCTGAAAATTTTGAGAATTCTGAAAATGAGAAGATTAACAATGGTGAAGAAAATGAGGATGAGAAAACTCTTCAACAAGCTTATGATAAGTTGTATAAAGAGTGTTTTAAGTTGACAAAAAATAATGCAAAACTGGTTAAAAAATTCAAATTGTATGAAAAAGAGAATGAAAGTGTCAAGCAAGAGTTAACTGAAGCTCAAGCTTTGGTTGTAAAATTAAAATCAGACCGGGAGATTTTGTGTGAAAAACTTGCAAAATGTGAAACAGCAAAGAATGACGTGTCTGAATTGTGTCAAACTAGAAAAACTAGGATTGAATTTCTTGAAAAAGAATTGCATGCTAGTGTTGAGTTAAAAGCTGATCTTGAATTAAAATTAATTAAATTTGAAAAAGATTTGTTAAATGCTCAATCTACTTTCAAGAAATTGAATGCAGGAACTATGGCTTTGGATGACATGCTTGGGTTATGAAAGGCTATGACAAACAGGAGTGGACTGGGATTTGTTGGTGCTTCATCAAGCAAGTTGAAAAAAGAAAAAGAAAAAGTTGGTCAACCAACTCAAGTTAAGGTCATGCCAAGGATTGTGAAAGCAGAAAGTGGCTCAAAAAGATCATCTACAAAATTTTCAGCCAAAACAAATGAAAAGTGGAAGAATCAGACATGTAGAACCTCCATTGTACATGGTGAGGTAAGGAATGCTACATTTGTTCCTACTTGTCATCATTGTGGTATTATTGGTCACGCACGTCCCAATTGCATGAAATTGAATAGGAATACATTTTTTGTGCCTCTTTGTCATCACTATGGTATAAAGGGTACATTAGACCTCACTGCACTAGGATGTTTAATCAAAATATGTTCAGATTTGATGCGCCACAACAACCTAGAAAGAATTGGATTTCTAATCCAGAACCTGTGCCTTTGAAAATTAAGAAAATTTGGGTTCAAAAGAGTGATTTAGATAGCTTTTTGGCTAGTAATAGTCCATAGTTTGTTTTTTAGTCTTGTTTTTTTTTGTGTTTGTGTTTTTTTTGTCATTTAAAAAAAATTTGTAGGGAACTTTATTAAAGGTTGAGTACCTTTTTCTGTGCATTATTTTATTTGGCTGAAATTTCATATTTTATGCTTTGATATTAACTACCGCACTGTTTTTTTGGATAATCTAGTTCATAGTGGGTAGAACGCTTTAAGAGATGAGTCTATTCTGTACACCACTTGAACAATGATAGATGCTAGAATCTTTCGCAATTGGGATTATATATTTTTTGGGGGTCTTTTTTATATTTCAGTTATCTAAAGATTTCTACGTAAAAATTGCCGTCTCGTGTGTGATTGTGGTTTGTTTTATTTTATGATTGTGTGATTGGTTGATTTAAGCTTTTTGCGTTGTTTAGCTTATTTAAGAAAATTAATTTGTGAAAATCAGTCGGTAAACAGGATTTTTTAGTGTGCTTTGAGAGTGAAAGTGCAGAATGTGTCTGCCTGGTTAAGGGAGTTCTTGGTAATTTTAGATGGAAAGTCTCAAGATTGGGTTTCTTTGTATGGTGGCGTGCATATTCTATGTGAGCTGCTTGGACAGTGGGCTCTAGGCCGTGACGTGGTTGTGATTTGCCTAGTTAAGTGAGTAAGCACAACTTGGTGGAGTGAGGTTTTGGCGTGATGGAAATGTGGACGTGTGTCTCCGTGCATGATTAGTGAGGAGCTTGTAGTCCTATGAGATGTATGGGATGTGTTGTACAAGGTATGTGGACTAATGATATTCGTTTGTGTATGAATGAGGTTTGAAAGCTGAGAGCTTGGTGTAGCGGATGGTCTAAGTACTGTAATCATGGTTGATGGCAGTTGTCTGACTGTGGTCGATGTGGTCTCAAGGTAAGATTTATAGGGATCTTGAGAACCAAGTGTTAATGAGTACTAGGAGTACGCAGAGATTGGGTCATGGGTTTTGTTGACCATTTTCTTCTCTCTAGACGGAGAGAGAGTTTCTTTGTAGATGGTTGTCTGGTGTGAATTATTTCATCTTAGTTGGATGGAGATACCGAGATCTTGATTGGTTCAGATTTAGTAGTGTTCTGAGACTGTGAAAATCTCTGTGGAGTTGGTATCCCTGTTGAGGTCCTTTGAGTATGCCTTGAAGACTTGTATCACTGTGATCGAGAAATTACGGGTTTGATTCTTCGTGGTTTCGACGCGTGGTGTATAGATATGTGCCTTTTTGGATGTTGAGTATCCGTGTGTATGACTTGGGATCCGATTGCTCCCGCAGTTGAGGATTGTAAAGAATTGCACGTTTGGGGTTAGTATGACTCTGTGGTGGAAGATCGTAAATGAGTACGTATGAGTGTGGTAAACATGATAGGTCGTGGTAACCTAGTCAATGTGGCTTGTTTGTATGATGGTTGAACCATTTGGGTTGTGCTCCCTATGAAGTCAAGTTGGTAAACCATAAATGCTTTTGCTTGTTCTTGTTGACAAGGGAATTTGTTTTAAGATGTAGTGTTCTTTTCGTAGTGATCAACAGAGACTCATTAACCGTTGTGTGTGGCTTGTTCTGGGTTGTGCGTGTATGGTTGTCCTTCTAGCTCATGGTAGAGCGAAAATTTTGTCATAACCGTGCTGCTATGATATTCACATGGTGAGTTTCTGGTAGACGTTTGTGAGTCTAGATTTGGGTTCTATTTGGGGCTTTGAGCTGTTCAGAGTTCTTAGAGTCGAGGAGCAGTTATCGACCGTGGTAAGTGTTGTGCTTGGACATAACTGTTGTTTGTTCGGATGGGGGTCCCGATAATGTGCTAAGGTATGAATCAAGAAGGATATGATGCTTGAGAAGCCTTGGTTGGCGTGGTCTATTCAGACCAACGCGGTTATTTGGTTGGGAACGGAAGGGCCGTGATAAGTTCTGGATGTGAGAAAATTTCTAAGTGTATGATGCAAGTCTTGATTGGCGTCTTGGGTTCGAATATTTTGCTATTGTGGACTCAAGGGATTGATGTATGTGTTATGTGTCACGCCCCAAACTCCGAAATCACGTGAAGCACCCATAAACCAACAAACATAACACCCAACCTGAGAATTCACTCTCAATATAAAATATACATGTATTGTATATAAACGCCAAATGGCTTACATTGCATAGCTCCAACGCCAAGAAACATGTAATACACATACATGATACAAAAGAAACAAAAAGGAAGACTATAACTCTTCCGCCTCCAACCTGCAATCCCGAATCAGCTCGCGTGATCGATACTTGAAAATATTTTATCCCACACCATGAGCCAAGTCACAACAGAAACTAGACAAGCATGCAATATAAACAAAACATGCTAGGAAATCGTAGTGCATTTTTAGACTCACTTTTAAGCCTTTAAAATAATTTTCACATGCAAACAGGAAAGCGATGATATAAACCATCTTTTGACTCACTCACAAGAGCCCTGAAAATAGTTTTAAAAGGGTTTTTAGATCGCGATTCACACAACTTTTAAAAATAATTTGAAATTGGTTTTATCCTTCCCACAATACAGTTCATGCAATCCATGTAACTTTTCGGGCTAAAGCCGAAGGACCGTAGCCCCGCCAATGCAATCTTCTTGGCCTCACACCGAGGGACCGCAGCCCCAAATACAATCTTCTTGGCCCTTCCGCCGAGGGACTACCGCCAGCCCTAAATGCATCTTTTTGGTCCTTTGCCGAGGGACACTACAGTCCCGAATGTATCTTTTCAGACTTTTACCGAGGGGCCGCAGACCCATCTATCACATTCCATACACCTATGCAAACCTAAACCAGGATTTAAATGCATAAAACCACGTCTCATGCTACACACGCGACTCACACAACACTTGCAACCCATGCAACATACACCACATGCATCCGTTCCTCATATTCCACATAACCATGCCTATAAAACTATGAGTTTTAAAGCATAAACCACGTTACACGTAACGATTTCAAGCCATGTAATCCACTTACATAATTCGTACATAATTAAACAGGTATAAATGCACAAAACCAGTTATAAACGCACATAGCCAAATATAATTTCACGTCATGATGCCACCCGCTAAACAACCCGACATCCACTCGCATGGACAACCAACAACCCACAAAACCAAGCCTAACCCGAAGGCCAACCCTAAACCCCTCAAACCATGAGGTCTCAAATACCACCTTTCCTCTAAAGGTGCAATGAGCCCAAACACGCCCATACCCAACCACGACGCACACAACCATGCCCCAACAACCCACATCTAGCCATGCATGTCACCCCCGAGGATGGCACGTAAACAAACACCTAAAGCCACGACATGACTTCCGAAGCCACCACACAACAAATCGAACCCCGAAAAGAATCCAACAGTATTTCAGTCGACAAATCCCATAATTAATCAACTGAATACCATAGGAAACCAATCAAAAACCAAGGACCTAACCACCAACACATCATAACCCATACCAACATACGCCCAACATGACCAACACAAACCCACACGGGCCCAACAAGGCTAAAAGAAACCCCTAAGGCCCCAACACAACCAAAGAAAAAGGGTTCAACACAACCAGCAGAAGTGTCGACACAAGAAAAAAATGTGTCAACACAAACAGCGAAGGTGTCGACATAAACAGAAAAGGTGTCGACACAAATAGCAGAGGTGTCGACACAAATAGCAAAGGCGTCGACACAAAAGAACTGAGAGTTAGGCAACATGTGCAGAGAGCAAAAGTGTCGAGACAAAGGTGTCGACACAAATAGAAAATGTGTCGACACAAAACAACCACAGCAAAGACAACCCAAATAGAAGGAAAAGGTGTCGACACAAATAGTAGAGGTGTCGACACAATCGCAACAGAATCAGATTTTTCAACCATGGAATAGGGCAACGGCGGAAAGCAAACCCTGGCAATGGAAAAAGCTTCTCAACTCCAAATTAAGCCATCCAAACACCTCTTTAACAACCCATGGACATACACAAGCCCAAAACTACCACAAAACCCCAAGAGAAACACTCGAAACCCAATTCCATGCAATCGAAAACTCCCAAAACGATTTTAAACCAAAACCCAACTTATAAACCGATTTCTCATGCATTTTTAAATGGTAAAAATACACACGATTACACGTAACACCCTTATAAGACATGATAGTCTAGGATCCTAGCTCAATGAGTTAAAAATGTGATGTCTCGAACCACTTACAAAAACGAACTTCGCCAAAATAGAATTCTGTTCGGATGAAAGCGTAGCCCACCACAGAGAGACTAAGAATCTGCTACTCGATCGCCAAAAACAAAGCCCGAGCCCCAAGAAAATCTAGAGAGAAGGCAGAGCTTCCGTTGGAAAGAAAAAGAAAAACTTAGCCAGGAAGTTATGAAAATATCTTTTCCAAAATATCTAAAGCTAGACATTTATAGATCACGAATTTTTTTTTTGAAATTCGCACCACAACACCTGATGGCCCTAAGAATGAGCCCCGCATGCATATCTAAGCTCGATCATGCATTAAAAGCATTAAAAATATGCTCAAACAAAAAACACGAAATGCGCGTCGAAAAACGCCAAAAAAAGAAAATGGGTCAGGGTCTCACATTATGAGTTGGGGTTGATGTTGGATGACAGTTATCATGTTTGTTCTATCTGCAGAACGTGTTTGGTCGAGTGACTCGTTGAGATTAGGTGACCCTGTAGTTGTGATGCTGGATTAGTTTTCAATTGTGTGAAACCTTATCTGGGACAATGGTGTATTGCCTAGTGTTTCTCCATAGTGAGAATAGTAGTTCGTGATGGAAGATCAGATAGAGGATGAAGGTTTGAAGGTTTGATGAGATGCATTCTTTAGTATTCCAGGTGGGTTAAGTGAGCTTCTCTCTAGAGTTGGACGTTTGTGTTGTTGCTCATGGATGGAGGTCGTGTTAACCTCAGTGATGGTGTTATTAGCATCAGCAGGATAACAAGATGGTATTAAAGTCGGTGCTCGTCTGGTGATCGTCAGAACTTGGGTAAAGCTTTTGTGTGGAACATGTGACCTCGTGTGATCGATGTCAGGGTCCAACATCGTGTGTTTGGACTCCTGGAGATAGTCCTTGGCGTGCTTTGTGAGGTGCGATTGAGCCAGTATGTGGCAGTGAGGACGAAGGTGATAGGCTCTATGTCCTGTTTGGAATAGAGAATGTTTGGGATCAAGTATCATGGTGGATTGGTCTCACGTGATGCGCTTGTCGGCGGAGTGATCTGTGTTCGGCGAGAGTTATGTTTTGAGGTTTGGCAGCATGAGTTGGATCTTGATCCGATGTTTTATGGATGACGGTGGTGTCAGTGGAGCTTGCTGTGTGATCAGTTTGTATGGAGGTTGATTCTTCACGTTGTGTTTACCTCGTGTGACAACAGTTTTGGGCTTTCAGTTGCTAGGGCTTTCCTACTGTTGTGCAGTATCACTGGGTTTGCATCAGAGATTGTTAATGGTTGCTGGTTGGTGTTTGGCTTGAGTTTCTGAGTTAAATTTTGGGGACAAATTTTCTATAGAAGGGGGAGAGTTGTGTGATCCTGACTTATTTTATTTTTTGGAATAATTTAAGTGTTAACGGTGTTGGAATTAACGCATGAGTTCAGTTTAAGTTCTTAAAACATGTTCTGGCGTTTCTCAGCAGTCCAGTCGACTGGACGGGTGTCCCTAGTCGACTGAATTAGATTCAGTCGACTGAACTATGTCGATAAGGCATATTTTGCCATTCTAGTAGCTTCATCCAGCCAACTGGATTGCAGGTCCAGTCGACTGAACCCTTGGAATTTTTTCTTCTCTTATAAATATCAAACATTTGGAATATTTTGAGATATTTTCATTTCAGATCTGGTTTCTCTCTCACGAAACCTCTACCTTCTCTCTAGACTTTGATGGGCCCATGGCTCGATTTTTAGCGATCTGATATTGGATCCTTGATGTTGGTACCAGGGGCTTCGCATTCATTCGGACAAAACCCCATTTCATCGGGGTTTGACTTTCGAGACATCGAGCTTTTGACTCACCGAGGTAGGATCGTAGACTATGTTGTCTTTAAAGGGTGCTACGTGCAATTTTAGGCTTTTCTATCTGTTAAAAATGCTTACATATCATATCGTATGTTTTAAACCATGTTTTTTTGGGTAAAAAGCATGTTTTGTGCTTTTCTTGGTTTATTACATGTTGTGAGGTGTTATGGGTTTGGCGAGAGGAACCTTTAGGGTTGGACTCGCGGTGTTATGGGTTTCGTGAGAGGACTCTTGTTGGGTTGGACTCACGTGTGTGTATTTGGATTTTGATGTGACAATAAAAAAGGACCGTGTTGAGATCTACGGATCGAGTAAATTTGGGCATGAGTTGCTTCTCGGTGAAAGATCAAAAAATTGTACAGAATGGGTTTCTCTGCCTGTCAGCTAGTGAACCGGGAAAGGACATAGGTCGTGTCGGAAGTATAGGGAGTCCAGTTACTTCATTGGGTTTGTGATGGTCAGGTGGTAGTAACGTGACGGGGTCTATATGCCCGTTTGGCATCAGTGCCTATGTTTTAACCATGAGTTGGTAAGATCACGTGGATGTGATGATGACGTGCGTGTGTGAGTGCGTGCGTGTGTTTTCTCGGCTGTGTGTTCTGAGGAAAAAATAACGTTTTGGTTAATGCTTTTCTTTAATTGTAAAATGTTATTTGTATTATTGAAATGCTTGGTTTTGAGGATGGAAAACCTTTTTGACGCTCATATAGTTGAGTCGACTTTATACTATGTGATTGCATATCCTGCTTTACTGTTTCATAGTTTGTTTCTATTGAGTTTCAGCTCACGTTGTGAGATTTGTTAAAACCTTTTTTCAAGTGAACACGGTCATGTAGGTTAACCTTGAGGTGCCCGGAGGTGGCTGTTGGCAAGACCCTATTGTTTGGTCCTTGTTAGGTAGTCTATACCTTTCTGTATACGTTTTAGGTTGGGATATAATATGTTGTAGAGTATATGTAATTTTTATGGATGTATACATATTTTATGCTTTCGAGAGAACCACGGGTTAATTATTATTTTTCGTAGTTTTTCACTACATTTTTCGTTGCTGGGTTCAATGATTTATAAACGGAGTTTTCAAATGGTTTATACTTCATTCAAACTCTTTTGCTTCGAGAGCGATTTTGGAACGGTCTAAGCTTCTTTTAAAAAAAAAAGATTTTCTTATCCCAAAACATGTATTTTGTTTTTAAAGGTTTGGCTTGAGGGGCCGAAATCTTAGTCTTTTGGGGATACTCTTTTAAATTAAACAAACTCTTGGTAGTATGTTTTACGAAGGTTTTAGCTTTGTTTGGGCTTTATAGTCTTCACCTTTTGTGTTGGGTGGTTGTTCGTGGGCTTTCGCGTGACCTGGAGTTTGGGGCGTGACTGTAATGTTGATGATGAGATTGAGTTTATCCATGAAGCATATAATGAACTTGTTAAAGAGCGTTTAAAACAAGAAAGATAAACTAAAAATCAAGGTGAGGTTTAGAACTCTAGAGAAGGAAATGAGCTTCCTGAAAAAAGAAGTGAATAAAAAGACCACGAAAGTTAAGAATCTTAAGACTCACAAGGCAAACCTATCAGATAAGTTTGCTCACATTGAGAAAGAAAGACTTGAATACCTAGGCGCGTTGACAGTTACTAAGTCTAGGATTCTTGAACTTGAGAAAGACCTATCTGAATCTAGCTCTATGTTGAAGAGAAGTGAAGCAGCTTCTCGAATCACTGAGTTACCATCCTCTTTTAGAAATAAGAGCGGCTTAGGATACTTAGGGCCACCATTCTTGAAGCCCAAGACTATAAGTGATCCTAAGAAGGTTGTGTTTGTTAGTGCTTTGAACACGCCCACATCATCCACTCCTCCCAGTCTAGGTATCAAGAGTGAGAAATTTGGTCATAAGAAAAAGGAGTGCCCACATGTCATCACTACGGTGTTCTAGGCCACATACAACCCAATTGCTTTAAGCTTATGAACAAAAAGGCCTCTAGAAGTCCTCCTATTAGTCCATCTATCTTTGGAAGACCTATGCATCAACCTAAAGCACATCTAACTAGTCATGATAACCATTATTTGGATCATCTTAATGATCTTGCCAAACAATCATCCCATCTTCTTGATGAAGTTCACCACTTGGCCAAAGTTGTTGGTAGTTCCTTTCATCTTAGAAACATGAAGCCCGTTAGGCCAAGTCACAAAATTCATCAACTCTCTGCTCCTACGAATAAGAAAGATAACTCACAAGAAGTCAGGTTTTCCACTAAGCAATCTCACCAATATTTTTGGAAAAGAAAAGAAAATATTTGCCTTGTGGCTCACACTGCTTTGAAAACTCATGATACTTCCTTGTGGTACTTGGATGGTGGGTGTTCCAGACATATGACCGGGGATAAAACTTTGTTTGTCTCCCTTGAGGAATACCTGGGGAAAATGTGACCTTTGGTGATGGAAATAAAAGAAAAATCATAGGAAAATATGTGATCATGTCCAATGGCCTTTCTAGATTAGAAGAGGTTCTATATGTGGAGGGCCTAAAGGCCAACCTTTTGAGCCTAGGACAATTTTGTGATAACTTGCATAATATCCAATTCACACAAAATGGATGTTCTATTATTGGCTCCTTTAGTGCGTGCATTATTCAGGGCACTCGATCTTCTGATAAGTGTTATTGTATAGTCTCAGAATCTAATAATGTGTGCAATAAGATATTACTTGATGAAGTAGAGATGTGGTACTAAAGATTAGGTCACATTAATTTTGTTGATCTGTCTAAAATCACCGAAAGGGAACTCATTAAGGGGGTTCCCAAGTTGGCTAGTGGTAAGGGCCTTGTGTGTGGTGATTATTTAAAAGGGAAACAAATGAAATGTCCTCATAAAAAGACCAATCTTGTTGCTACTACGAGATCTTTCGAACTCTTGCATATGGATTTAATGAGACCCTTTAGAACTGAATGCCTAGGTGGGAAGAAGTATATATTTGTTAATGTTGATGACTATTCTCGTTTTACCTAGGTAGGATTCTTGAGGGAAAAATTTAACACTTTTGAGTGTTTCAAAACCATTTGCCAAAAGATTCAAAATGAAAAGGATTACTCCATAACCCAGGTTAGAAGTGATCATGGAAGGGAGTTCGAAAACTCTAATGTGGAGAAATTCTGTGATGATAGAGGTATTAAACATGAATTCTCTGCACCTCGAACTCCCCAACAAAATGGGGTTATGGAACGATAGAATAGGACCTTTCAAGAAATGGCAAGGGTCATGTTGCATGCCAAGAGAGTACCGAGAAATCTTTAGGCTGAGGCGATTCACACCGCGTGTTACACCATCAATAGAGTTTATCTAAGACCCGAAACCTCTCTACTCCTTATGAGATCTAGAATGGAAGGAAACCTAGTGTCAAATATTTTAAAGTGTTTGGAAGAAAATGTCACATTCTTAGGGATAGTGAGTCCTTATGAAAGTTTGACTCTATGAGTGATGAAAGAATATTTCTAGGTTACTCTACCACCAGTAGGGCCTATCGAGTGTTTAACTTGAGAACCTCAACTCTAGTTGAATTAGCAAATGTTGTGGTAGATGACACTACGTTAGATGAGTTAAGTTCCACCGATAGCGAGGAAGTGTGGCAGTTGTTTGAGGGGGAGAGTTCTACATCTCCAAATGAGTCTATTTCTGACTCGTCTTATGATGAACCCGTTTTAGATAGTGAGGGTGTTAATGTGCATGTGTTGAGTGAACAAATTTCTCAAAATGAAAAATATCCTACACCCGCCAAAGAACCATGTGTAAGGGTTAAATTAAATCATCCTATTGACCTTGTTATTGGGAACCCTAGGGATGGCATGTTGATAAGAAAAAAAGTTCACAATGAAACTGAAATCAACTATGTGTGCTACAACTCCCTTTTTTAACCCAAAAAGATAAAAGAAGCTCTTGGTGATGAAAATTGGATTATTGCCATCCAAGAAGAGCTTTAACAATTTGATAGGAATGAGGTGTGGTATCTTGTCCCACGGCTTAGCAATAACAACGTCTTTGGAACAAAGTAGATTTTTTAAAATAAACTTGACAAAAATGGTGTTGTTGTTAGAAACAAAGCTAAGCTTGTTGCCCAAGGGTATTCCCTTTTAATGAAAAGAGTCTTATCCACACTTCCTCTAATGAAATCATGATTAACCAGGAATGTAGTTAGACATTCATACCAAGCTCGGGGAGCTTGTTTCAGCCCATACAAATCTCTTTTGAGCTTGTAAACATAATTGGGATTTAGAGGATCCTGAAAACCTTTAGGCTGTTCAACATAGGCAACTTCTTTTAGTTGGCCATTTAGGAAGACACTTTTCACATTCATTTGGTATAATTTGAAATTTAGAAAAAAGACAACAGCAAGAAGAATACGAATTGATTCTAATCGATCTACATGAGTAAAGGTTTCATCAAAATCTATTCCTTCTACTTGTGTGTACCCTTGTGCCACTAACCTAGCCTTATTTCTCACAACAGTTCCTTATTCATCAGACTTGTTTTTGAAAATCCCCTTTGTCCCAATTACATTAACATTTTTAAGTGTAGGCACTTGTTCCCACACATCATTTCTAACAAATTGTTTGAGTTCCTCATGTATAGCATTCACCCAAGAATCATCAGTCAAGGCCTCTTTAACATTTTTTGGTTCAATCATAGAAATATAGCACAAATGACTTACCTGATTTACCTGATTACGCATTTGTCAGCGAGTCATCATTGGTTTTGTTACCTCTCCAATCACCAGATCCAGTGGGTGGTTTATCTTTACACGAGAGGAAGGTTCCAAGACTGCTTGCTCCTTAAGGGTTGTTGTAATTTCAAAACTTTCATCCACTGATCATTTTGAAGAGGTGGGCTGAATCGGATCTTCAAGTATCTGAGAATTTGACCGATCTGCTTTCGGTGTCAAAGTCTCTTCAGTTGTTCCTATATCATCAACAACAACATTAACAGATCCCATAACAGTAGAAATACGTAAGTTGTAAACTCTATAAGCTTTATTGTTTATGGAATAGTCAAGAAATATTCCATCATCACTTCTGGAGTCAAATTTGTCTAATTGTTCTCAATCTTTTAATATGTAACATTTGCTTCCAAAAGTTTTGAAATATTTAAAATTTGGCTTCCTATCTTTTCACAACTCATAAGCAGTTTGTTTGGTACCAAGTCGTAAAGACACGCGATTGATGACATAGCATGCAATATTTACGGTCTCAGCCCAAAACTTGGGAGGAAAGTTTTTACCTTGCAGCATTACTCTAGCCATCTCTTGTACCACTCTATTTTTCCGTTTAACTACGCCATTTTGTTGTGGTGTTTTGGGTGAGGAAAACTCATGTTGGATTTCATGTTCGTCATAAAAGCTTTAGAATTCAAAGTTCTCAAATTTCTTACTATGGTATGATCTTATCTGAGTGATATGTTGCTTTTTCTCTTTCTGTTCATTATTCAATCGAAGACATAGAGATTTAAAAAAAGCGAAAGTTTCATATTTTTTACCCAAAAAATTCACCCAGGTAAACCTAAAAAAGTCATCTACTACAAGAAAGATATATTTCTTACCATCTATACTCTCTGTTCTAGTATGACTTATAAGATCCATATGAAGAAGTTGCAGAGAATATTGAGTAGCAAGCTGATTTATTTTCTTGTGAGGGACTTTAATTTGTTTACTTAGTTGACATGGTCCACACACAACTTTGGTATTGCTGCCCAGCTTAGGAATACCATTGACAAATTCAGAGTTTGCAAGCCTGGTAAGATCGTTATAATTAATATGACCCAAACGGTGATGCCACAATTCTGTTTGGTCAATTTTAGCAGAATGACATATTTGATCGATTTTAGGCAAAATTCCATAATAGTTATCAGAGGTTTGAACATCATGACTAACGGTTTTTCCCTTTTTATTCAAAATTAGACATTCAATTTTAGTAAAATGAACTTCATGGTGTGTGTCACACATCTGACTATTACTAAGTAAGTTTGCTTTTAGACCGTCAATAAGAAGAACATTGTCCAATTTGGGTAGCCTCGGAGAGTCAATAGAACCTCTCCCAATAATCTTGGATGAGTTTTCATCCCCAAATATGACAAGTCTTCCATCATATGGATCAATACTAGAGAATAAGGACTTATCTCCGGACATATGACGGGAACTCCCACTATCCAAATACCACATGAAATGACTTTGAGCTTTTAAAGCAGTGTGAACAACATTGCATTTCAAATTAGATTTTGTAACCCAGATAGCATGAGTGTCAGAAAAGGTTTAGTTTGAATGCTGGGTTTCTGGCCAAAATAAGGTCTCTGCAGGTTGTCCACTCAAGCGCTCAGAGGGGCCGCTCGAGCGTGCAACTGCCAATGAACTTGCACATCTCTCTACCAGTTGGCCACTCGAGAGCTCAGAGAGCCTGCTTGAGCGCTCAGTTGGTCGAGAGTTTTATGTTACAGCTGTCTTATTTGATCATGCAGTCGTCATGTTTTCCTGTTTTCTTTTCATGCTGATATGTGGTTAGTGATTTTAGTTTTCTACAAAAAGGTCTACTGTGTCCAAGAATTCCACAGAAATGACAAGTTGGAACAAATTTTTGAAAAATAGTTAATTTTTGTAAACCTTTTTGAATAGATTTTGCCGATAATTTAGTACTGATTTGTTTAGGCTTTTCCAAACCCTTATCCTTACCTATAGACATGTTGACAGCTTTCACAAAGTTGATTTTACCTATGATTTTTTATTCAGATGTACTTGCCACGTATCCTAAACCAGTTCGATCTGTCGCCACTTTTTGCACGCTTAAGATTTCATCCAAGCTTAGAGAACCTACATTCAATTTCTTTAAAGTGGTATTAGCAGTTCCCAACTTAGTTTCCAATAATTGCACTCTATCTTACTAGCTTCAAACAGAGACTTGAACTTAACAGCATCTTGTAATTCCAACTCGAGTTTAGAAACATTTATTTTGAGCGAATCATAGGATTCAATGAGTTCATTTCTCTGTTTGTCAAAACTAATCAGTTTCACAATCATTTTTGTTTTAAGGATTTTTAGCTGAGAAATTAAATTCTGAGACTCAGTTAGTTCAAACTTTAGAAAGTTATTTCTTTTTCCATAGTTTTAACCTTCAGTGTCAACTTAGTGATAACTTTTGTCATTTTGTAACTTTCTCTATGCAATTTATCATAAGCCCACTGAAGGTCTTTCTCATTCCCTTCATCAAAGTCAGAACCTGAATCAAGATCACTTTGAGAGGCATGAGATTCTTAATCAGATAATTCAGACTTACCTGATCCTGTAGAAGCAACAAAGGCAATAAAAGTACCCTCCTCATTCTCTGTTTCTATCTCGTTTATATCTTCATATGATTTAATCTCATCATCCCATGTCATGGTGAACACTTTTTCTTTCTTTTTCTGTTTGTTTGGATAGTTTTGTGCAATATGTTCATATCCCTGACATTAAAAGCATTGTATACTCTAGTTCTGAATTTTAACTTTTTTCTTTTCAAGTTTAACCACATTCTTAGTTTTGTCACCAAAATGTCCAGATTTTGACTTGAGGTTAGGTTTTTTATTTAAAACAAAATTTTTCAATTTTTTAACAATAAATTCCATAACCTCAAGATCAATATCAGTTTCATCATCTAACGACTCTAGCTCAACCTTAGAAGATATTAAAGCAACGCCTTTTGATATTTTTGGTTGACGTATAGTTGATTCAAATGTCTGACGATTTCCAACCAATTGTTCAACTCTAAGAGAATCAATATCTTTACTTTTTTTAATAGTAGTAACTTCTGATTGAAAACGTTCAAGTAATGACTATAAGATTTTTCGAACAATGCGAGATTCAAAAAAAATTTCACCAAGAATAAACCTGAAATTCACTGTCACTCAACTTAGCATAAAATTCATCAAATGTCTCATGATCTTCCATTCGAAGAGTTTCAAAACTTGTGGTGAGCCTTTGAAGTTTATAAATTTTAACAGTTGATGTACCTTCGTGTGTAGTTTCAAGAATATCCCACTGTTATTACAGCCCGTATCGTGTGTGGTGAGCCTTGCTATTCAGCCTGCTTCGTCTAAACTCTTTTTCTTCCATTGTTCAGTGGATTTTAAAATAATATCAGTACCATATTTAATAGTAGGAGGGGTATAGCCAATTACAACAGTCATCCAAATCCTCTCATCGATAGATTTGAGAAATGCCCTCATACGAGTTTTTCAATAGGAATAGTTTTCATCATCTAACAACGGGGGTCGAACAATTGAGTTTTCTTCTCTAGAAAATTCCATGAATGTGATTGATAAGGATTGAAACTTTTTGAAACAAAAAGAACCTTCTTTCATACCAATTAAAAAAATATGATTTTCCCTTTATTTTGAACAAAAATAATTTTAACTGTTTGCAATCAATCACAACTACAAAAACCAACCAAGAGAAAAATTCACAACACATATTTTTACGTGAAAAAATCCAACGGGTAAAAAATCACAGGACAACCAAGTCTAGGAATCAAACACTAACCATGAACAGATGCAATACAACTTACAAACTCTTTTGATTGAGTCCTCAATCTTCTAGTCCTAAGCTTGTATGTGAATCCTCATTAATTGTTCTCCTTTTGATTCCTACTGCACCGAATTCTCATAGCAGCCTTCTTCGGCAGATTCTTCCAACAGAACTTAAAACGCCGTCTAAACTTTACTGTCAAATGATCTTCGATATTTTTGATGCACAAAACAACTCTTGGTATGATCTTAATGCTAAATAAAATTCTGGGTCAAGAGCTTATTTTGTGCACCAATAATGATCTATATATATAGATCTCCAAACCCTAGGCAGCCAGAATTTGGAAACAAATAAACTACATGGGCACCAAGCGGTCAGGTGGCCGAGGCACTCTCTCGAAGCATTGATTGCTTGTACATCCTACTGATCTGTGTGTTCTCTTTTTAGACTTTAGATGAGACCTGTATTAAGAAACTAATCACAGAGATCATCTAGATCCTCTCAAGATCTTAGATAATAAAGAATCTACCAAAAGTAAATAAGCTTCCTAATCCAAAAAGGTTTCCTAATCACAAAGACAGCCAAAACACTAAACATCCTAATATCCTATCCTTCCTAATCACAATCACCTAGACATCCTATATCGCCTTGGATTTGCCATAAAAAATAAAACCAAATAAAATTGAAATTAATTTGAATTAATTTCTTTACACAACATACTTGACAGCTAGTCTATAACTTGATGAGTATTTAGTTTTCGCGCAGTCAAGTCATTCATCAAGAATTCAAATCTTCAACGATTTGTTCGTGTTCGTGTAGTCGTTTGAGAGGATTCTCAAGTGGTGAAGTTTGGAATAGGATTCTGTCAGCATTGAAGTTCGATGGTGGGTTCCAACCGCGTTCAAGAACAGGAGTTGGTGCACATGGATTTGGCAAAGATAGGCTTACTATCATTGGTTGTGGATGCAACGTCAGGGTTATAAGATTTCTTTATAACCAATATTTGATATAGTGCTTGATTTTCTATATCTGGAGTGGCATCGTAAAAATTGCCATCTCGTGTGTAATTGTGGTTGCTTTATTTTCTGCTTGCGTGATTTATTGGTTTAAACTTATTTGCAGCGTTTGATTTCTTTAATTAAATCAATTAATGCAAATCAGCCTGCAAACGAGATTTTCAGTAAGGTACAATTTGAGCGAGTCTTTCTGAATCTTATTTTAATGCGTTGAATCTTTCATTTACTATTTTCAGTGTAGTAATCATTTATATAAAAAAATTATAATTTGTTCTTGCATTTAACGATATTTGACCAATTTAATGTTTTTATGAATTATTTATGCACTGATGACAATAAAATGAACATTTCAATTCTTTTTTTTGTTTATAATATATTTTTGTTTAATTGCGTCACGAGTTATATTTTGGGTAGTATGATTTTTATTCAACTTTGTTTGTTAAATAGGAGTAAATAATTACCCATGTAGTATGTAAGTGCATGTTTGGTTTAAAAAAATGTTTTTCATTTTTTTTTTGTGACTTTAAATTTTTTATTTTTTCGATTCCTCTTGACAAAAATAAACTAGAAAGTATCATAATTCGGACAAAATTTGAAAAAATTCACTAAAAACAAACGAAACTACAAATGCCTATTTAACTGGCATTTTGGCCTCATCTACTGTTCATTGTCAAAATGTTTTACTTTTCTGATTCATTAAGATGAGAAAAATCTAAAGAGTATAATTAAGTAATTAAGCTAATGCAAAAAAAAATTAAAGATGAAAAAAATTGTATAAAAAAGCTAGACTAAACATTCCTAAATGATGTTTTTTATTCAATAATTTTCCAAAAGACACTTGGTGAAGAAAAAGTTGACCCACTTTTGTTTATTACATGGTTGAAAATAATGACCAATTTAGTATGTACATAGTGTTTTTTCCGAAAAAGTTGTCCCACTTGTGTTTATTAGATAGTTGAAAATAATTACCTATTTAGTATGTACATAGTGTTTCAACAATACGTAAGAGTTAAACTACGTACACCGTGTAATGTAGTATATTGTACAATGCATGTATAAGTGACAATCAAAATATACTATAAATAAATAAAATAAGTGAACTTTATCTACTAATTTTGGCTATCACCTAAGCATGTAGTGTACAATGCATTGCACTATATGCAGTATATGTATAATAACGTAACGAACAAGACTTCGGGTAAAATAATATGAAACTAGCTGTATTTATTATGTGAAATATAAGAGAAATATAAGAATAACATACTTAGTATGTATCAAATTTATTTATTTGTAGAAATACCAAATATGTAATGCATGCCATAAACATCTAAGAATACCCAATATTTTTAGTGACATGTAATGCTCTCTATGCTTTGTCATCGATTGTTGTTTTCTTTTTTGGCTATTTCTTTGTCATCTTGCCAATTTCTTGTTTTGTTAACTAGTCAACATATAAATAATGAAGTTGCACTTTGTCATAGCTTAAGTTTTTAAATAGGGGAGTGGTTAAAGCTTTAATGTGTATCAGAGCAGTTAATGTATTTGGTATTTAAATTTTATCATTTATTTAACAATTAAAATTCTTATACGTATTTCATCAAGAAAAGTTTGACCACGCATGACATACTATATTGAAAATATAATTAATAAAGTTAAATTTTTTTTGATGAGTTATTGTTCAATAATTTAATAAAAATGTCTGGCAAAACTATTGCTAATAGCATTTAGTTTATTGTTATTAACTTTAGTTATAAACTACCATCGTTTTCAGGATAGAATTTTAGAGAGAAGAGGAGAATTCTAGAGAGAGGAGCTCTGCTGAGTCACGAGCGAGTCCGAGTCCCGACGTCGAAACCCTGCTGAAGTACCGAGAGCCGAACCCCTGATACTGAGATTCTAAAATCCTAGCTTGAATCATCGTACGAGGATCGAATTGTCTATCATCATTTCCTGACTCGAGGATTCCTTAACGATCTAGGTATTTTGTTTAGACCCCCGGTCTTTCTAACTCCATCTCCTATCTTTTTGGAGTGTCCGAGTTAATTTGATTGTTTCATCATTTATATTGTTTATATAGTTGTTTTAATCATTTTTAATGTGTTTAATTTGGCAAAGTAGTCATTCTTAACTTGTTTAGTTTATTTGTTTATTTGCATTAAATTTATTAATACATTAAATAGTATTAACATAATTTAGCAATTCGACTAAACGATGTCGTTATTGTTATAATTCAAGCATTTACATACATATACTTGTAATTGTCAATATTACACCTATTTAGTACTAGTATTTTATTCTCTCTCTTTTTTTTAATTTCTTTTAATGTTAGTTTAATTTTTCCTTACTAACATTCTATTTCTATTTTTTTTCTTTTAATGTTAGTTTAATCTTTCATTTAATATTAATATTTTATTTTTTTTTCTTTTCTTTTAATGTTAGTTTAATTTTTCTTTGCTAGTATTTAATTTTTTTTTCTTTTCTTTTAATGTTAGTTTAATCTTTCATTAAATGCTAGTATTTTATTTTTTTTTCTTTTTAAGTTTAATCTTTCATTTAATGCTAGTATTTCATTTATTTATTTTTCTTCTTTTAATGATAGCTTTATTTTTCTTTCATAGTACCTATTTTATTTATTTATTTATTTTGTTAATCTCAAAAATCAAAAAAAATCTTTTAAGCTAGTTTTTACCTTTAAATATTAGTATAATTTTATCTTCTTATAGTAGTTTAACTCTCTTTTGTTTTCTATTTCTTTTCTTCTCTTTTGTTTCATTTAAAAATATAAAATATAAAGAGTTAGATTTTTCTTTTATTTAGTACTTTAAATAAGTATTTTCTAACCTTCTTATTTTAGCTTAATTTTTCTTTTGTAAGTTTTCTCTTTATTTCTTTTTCTTGTTTCTTTTCAAATTAAATATTCAAATATTCTCTTATCATGTTAATACATAAAACACTTGTTATTAATTTCATTATCTTTATTTGGTAAACTTTGTTTTTATAAAGAATTTTCACATACTTTTTGTTTTAGTTATACTTTTAGTTAAATTGATAATATGCAAGTTTAGTATGCTAATTTAGTTTGAGGTTATATTCATAACAATTCATGTATATTCTTGATTTTAATTCATGTTTTCTCCTTTTTAACTATTTATCACATGTGGGTGTGCTTCATGTACCATTTACTTAGAAATTACAAGCCGTAAAACTTAGAATTTTATTTTCTTATTTGCTTTATTTTGACATTTTATATACACATGTTACGTATTTTTTATATTTAATTTTATATGTTCTCTTTTTACCTCTATTTTTTATATTTGCATGCATTTGAGAAATGTTATTAAGAACAAATGATGATTAGTAGAGGCCAACATTACGGTTAGACGAATGAGGTGCCTAACACCTTTCCTGATTCGTACCTGAACTCCCGAATCTTTTTTCCCTGGTTAAGCATTTTAAATATCAATAGTCATTTTTGTTTTTCTTAATTTTTTTTAAAAATCAAGTAGCGACTCTATTTTCAACAGAAAAGGATTTTCAAAATTTAGCTTTCAATGTGTTAAAATATTTTCAGGCATCCTTTGAATTTTCAAATTTTTGACCTACCAAAAATCCCAAAATCTTGGCTCCATAGAATTTTCTAGCGACTCCGCTATGACTGGTTTATAAATCAAATAAGAGAGCTTGACTTGAAAACATCATTGGTTTTTAGTATGTATTTTTCATTTGCATTATCGCATGCATGTCCATTGTTCTTCAACTCCCCTGCCTGGTTGACCCGATGCCCCGATCATTTATCTATTTTGGAGATTGTTGGGAAGGCGGGCAAGTTTTACTGACTGTACGCTTTCATAGGTGTAGTAAAAGAGTTCAGGCATACCATTTGACCATATTCTGCACCACCCCAGGCATGGGAGATGTATGCGCGGCTTTATTCGGAAGGTACCCTGATCGATTGACCAAAATTGGCATTTTGCATATAGTAGCTTAGAACCCTCCATTAGGTGTTGCTGACCCTAGTAGAATTATGTGTTTTCTTAATAATATATTTTGTTTGCATATTGTTAAGTTTGTTTGTTTGGCTTAGCATAGTTTTTTTTTGGGTTCGACCCTGGTTTTCTATTACCCCTTTGTTGTTTAGGTTAGTTTTGCCTTTAGGTTCTTACCCGGGCTTTGTTCTTCACATTACTTGGTTTTCACGTCGTAGTTTTCTTCTCGGGCTCACGCCCGTATTTTTGCTTTGAAGCCTCTAGGATAGTTTTTCTCTCTTTTGGGTTCGGATAGTTTTTCTCTCTTTTGGATTCTTCCTGATTTGTTAGTGTTTCCCCCGCTATTGTATTAGGCTTGTTTTCTTTGAACCTTTGTTTAACCTGTGTGAGCTAGTTCTATTTTCCTACCGTTATGCTGCCTATTTTTTCCTAAAATTCTAGATCGAACCAATCTTTTGAGAGTTATAACTACTTTCTTGTCGGAATGCTGCCCGTTTCTCCGTTTAGATAAACCTCCATTCTAGAGTTTGGTTAAGTTTCTCCTTTGCCTTCAACCCAGATTTTTGTATGTACAATTGTTATGCTGTCAGTATGAGCCAGACAAGGTCATTGTTTCAGCTTCAGTGATTATCTGGTTATGGTTGGCTATTTTGGGTATCTGGGATGTTTGCTATATGTTGTCAGAATATTTGTCTCGAAAGTGTTTGATACTGGTTATTCTACTTTTAAGATCTAGATTTTCTTTGGGTCAAGATCATTGAGTCAGAAAGATTACAGTCAACATGTGTCTACGCGAGATGAGGGTCAGGCATACTCTATAGAATATCTGAATAGCCGATTGAGTCATAAAAAATGACAGAGAATGAAGTTAATTTGACAGTCTTGATGAGGGCGATCACTGAGATACAACGGGCTGTGGAGAAACAAGCCCAAGCTCAAAATTAGTGCCAAGCACGGATCTGGGCAATTTAGACCCGTTTGCTCGGCGTGAATGGATAGCAAAAAGATGCAAATGAGAATAGTGAAGATTTCTAGGACGATAATCAAGGGCATGAGGCACCGCAAGTCGTCGCGCCACCCTGGGTTCCCCGACATATCTCGGTGAAGGAGGAGATCATAGCCTAGTTTAGGGAATCCGCATTGATGGAGAAAATTGATCGAATGGATAAGGTACTAAGAAAGTCGAAGGGAGTGGAAGAATACATGCTGGATGTAGGTAGTTTGTGTTTATTCCCAGATGCCAAACTGCCCAAAAAATTTAAAATACTAGAGATGGAGAAGTTCAATGGCACCGGAGACCCCCGAATTCATCTGAGGATGTATGTTAGAACTCTCTCCGCTATGGGAATTGAAGATCAGTTCAAGGCCCAATTGTTCCATCGATCACTATCTGGGGCAGCACAAAGGTGGTTTCTCTCCCTAGAGGTGGCTAAGACTAGAACTTGTGAAGATATAATCACTACATTCATCAATCAATATAGCTACAATGTCTAGCTGAACATCACCATTCGAGAACTAGAAACGACTCGTCAAGAAAATTGGGAATCATTTGTTGACTTTTTGACCTAGTGGAGAGGCAAGGCAGCCAAGATGACGAACCAGCCTACTGAGAAAGAACAAGTAAGAATCGTGGTGAAAAACTTGTAGTCCTCTCTGAAGCGTTACCTTATCACATAGCCGCTCTCTACCTTTGAGCAGCTATTTGATACTGGGGTACAGATTGAGGATGCCATTCGGTTTGGAGACATTGAGAAAGCTGAGACTAGTCAGAAACCAAGAAGGACCTTCCCTACCAACAACCAAAATCAGTCTGCTTCTGTCAACCTCATCTCTTGCTCGAACGAGGTTAACTTTTTGAACCCTTCATTCTCTGTCCAACAATCAAACAATACCCAACAGTCAAATAACGGCCAGCAGCCATAGCAAAGGCCGAGGAGAGTCTTTACTCCCCTCAATAATTCATTATCCACAACCCTGAATCGACTTATCGAGAAAGGGCTTATCAAGCTGTTGGACCCCATGCCCGTACCTGATCCCCTACCACTGTAGTATAATGCTTTTTAGTACTGCGCTTACCACCAGGGTCACGAGAATTTGACTGATAAGTGTATGAGGCTGTGTCATGAAATCTAAGATCTCATCGACAACAAAGAAATTCCTCCACCATCTGCAACTCCAAAGCCAAATGTCACGACTAACCCTCTGCCAAACCATGTCAAGCAGGCTGGATTAAACTACATGTCTCTGGGGCAATTAGAAGATCTGAGCCAATACATTTGTTTAGTGCATCTTCTATGCCTGTATGTTTTAGCTACCGAGGATCAGGCAGCATGCTCACTGATTATGGATGGAAATAGCAGGAATGTGATGGAAGAATGGAACGATGATGCCTGGGAGGGGTATCAAGTGGCAATCCAAGTTAACCAAGAAGAAGAGGAATGTAATGAAGAAGACGACTGGCCATTGGAATATCTGGCTCGACCATATGGATTTGGCCATGTGCTCGACAGCATTATCCTTCCTTAACTTTTTGAGGAGGAGATATATGTTGATGATATGCAATCTTATTGGTTAGTGAGGGTCGTGCTGAAATTCGATGGGGCTGAATGGACTGACTTCTAGGCCGCTCAGGAATCGCAGGTGGGTTTTATTGAAGAAGACATATGAAAAGAGATCGACAACGCGTGGGGAATTAAGGATGAAGAGGAGAGAAGAGAAAGAACGACAAGCACTGACTTAAATGATCTGTGGGCATTAGAAAGTCCTCTGTGTGTAGACGAGGTAAGGCAGACTATGTGAGAGCCTGACCCATTTTCTATTTCGACGTTTTCAGACGCGCGTTGCGTGTTTTCGTTTAAGCATATTTTTATTGCTTTTGATGCATGATTGGGCTTAGATATGCATGCGGGGTAGGTTCCCAGGGCCGTGGGCCGTTGTGGCGCGAATTTTAAAAATTTTCAAAAAAAAAATATTTTGGAGGCTTATAAATATCTGGAGTTAAATATTTTTAAAAAGATATTTTTCAAAACTTAACTCATAAGTTTCCTCATTTTTTCTATTTGTCTTCTCTCTAAGTTATTGGGAGCCCGGGGCTCGATTTTCAATGATCCAACAGCAGATCCTTGCTTTTGGCACGGTGGCCTACGCAACCATCCGGCCATATTTCAATTTTAACGAACCTCAATTTTGCACGTGGTTTGAGGTATCGAGTTTTTAACTCACCGAGGTAGAATTCTAGACCATACTGCTATATAAGAGTGCTATGGGTAAACGTGGGTGTTTTGAACGGGTAGATTACTATAGATCTGCGTTTGTTTCAAGTTGGGTTTTGGGCTTAAAACTTATATTTTTGGTGATTTTTGTGGATGAAATCGGGTGTCAAGAGTTTTTTTTGAGATATTGGGGTTAGGTCTAGGTATGTGGATGTTCGCGGGTGTTGGATTAGAGTTCGGAGGCTTCGAATCGGGGTTTGGATGTAGAAACTCGTAGCATAGAATCGAGTTCCGCCGACTGAAGTTTGGATCTTGGGTTCGGTCGACTGAACCTAGGGGTTCGGTCGAATGAACTGTGTGCTTTGGCTTCTTGTGGTTTTCCAATAGGGTGTTCGGTCGACTGGAGGTGGGGTTCAGTCGACTGAAGTTGTTGGCTGTTGGGTTGATTCCTTGGGTTTCAATTGGTGTTCTATGGTATTCAATTGATTAATTTATGGGAATTAATTGATTTAAATACCTGTGAATTCCTTTTGGGGTTTGGTTGGTTGTGTGGTGGTTTTGGGGGTCGTGTCGTGGCCTCAGGTGTGCATTTGAGAGTTGCCCTCGTGGATGACGTGCATGGTTAGATGCGAGTTTTTGGTGCACGGTTGTGATTGTGGTGGTTAGTGCATCATTTCGTGTGGGGGTTTGGTTTTGTTTCTTGGTTTGGGGTTTTCTCCCAGCGTTGACTGCTCAAGTGGTGGTCGTGCACTCGAGCGGGCTGGTGGCAGAGTGTTGGGTCGGTTGGTGATCGCTTGAGCGGTGGAGTGGCAGAGATGTATGTCGGTAGGGGACCGCTTGAGCGACGGTTATGCGCTCGAGCGGGGTTGTGGCAGTGTGTTATGTCAGTTGGGGACCGCTCGAGCGGTGGTTGAGCGCTCGAGCGCTTGGGCTGTGTTGGCCTCTGGGTTTTGGTTTTTATTTTTTGTATCATTTGTTGTCTGGTGTGTGGACGGGTTCCGGTTTTTGGATGGGTCGTTCAGGTATCGGATGATGGGTATGTGGCATGTGATGTCGTGACGGGTTATGTAACGGATGGCGTTATGATGTGAAGTTATATATGGCTATATGCGTTTATAACTGGTTACATGCATTTATAACTCTAGTTTATTTATGTACGGATTATGTAAGTGAATTATATAAGGTGATATCATTATGTGTAACGTGGTTTATGCTTTAAAACCTAGAGTTTTATATGCATGTGACGTGGTTTATGGAACGTCGTAGTGATAAATGGTTATATGCTTTAAAATCCTGGTTTAGGTTTGCATATGTGTATGAAATGGATTAGATGAATCTGTGATCCAGTAGATGTAAATCCTGGTTAATGATGCACGTGTGCGTGTGTGGGTGTATGAGGTAGGTTGTGAAATTCGGTGTGTGTGCGATATCTGAAGGTTTGAAATGAGATCCTGACGAGGCACGAATGTGTGTACGATATTTGACGGATTGAAATGAGTTCCTGATGAGGCACGGGTGTGGGTGTGTGTGCGATATCTGAAGGCTGAAATGAGGTCCTAAAGAGACACGTGTTCATGGATTGCATGTATTGCATTTTGGGATTGATAGACCAATTTTCTTAAAACTGTATTATCGGCCTACGGGAGTCGTAATACTAGAATCGTTTTCAAGGCTCTGATGAGTCAAAAAATGGTTTTCATCCTCGTTTTTCCTTGCATGTGAAAATGACTTTCTGGCTTTGGTGAATTGTGATCTAAAACTGTTTTCAAATTGTTTTATTGGCTTGAAAGAAAGTCAAAAATTGTACTTCGTTTATCGAGCATGTTTAGCTTATACTGCATGTGTTGTTTAGAATCTGCTGAGCTTTGGCTCACGGTGTGAGATTTTGCTTTTCTTTAGGTAATGGTCATGCTGGTTGTATTGGAGGTGCTAGAGGGCAGAAGAGCGTAGTCTTCCCTTTTTGTTCTTTGGTTACATGTATGCTTATAACATGTTTTTCGGGCGTTAGAGCCTTATAATGTTGCCATTTGGCATTTCTATACAATGCATGCATGGTTTAAAATTTGAGAGTGTATTTTCGGGTTGGGATGTTGTTTGGTTGTTTTTGGGTATTTCACGTGGCCTGGAATTTGAGGCGTGATAACTTAGTATCAGAGCTTTGGGTTCGAATACCTAAGAGCCGTGGGATGAGGGTGTATCATCGTGTGAGGTTGATTGCGTGTACTTGACTGTATGTGTTTAGATGCTTGATAGCATGAATGTGTTAGCATGTTAGTTATGTGAAAGATGTGTATATGTGAGCATGGGGGTTGAACTGTGGGATTGATTAGTCCTTCTTTTGGGTGTTTGGATTAACAAACTTGGGAGCCAAGTTAGAAACGCGTTTAGTTGACGTGATTTCTAGCAGGGACTCTGAGTAGGCTGTCCAGATTGACGTGTCATTCTTGTCGGTTCTCCTCGGTATGTGGGGTTTTGTTTAGCTTATGTGGTTTATGCTATATGTTGCATCTTATGCTCTGTCTTTTCGTTCATATAGACATGATGTTTGTGCGGAGAGAGCGAGGCCATGTTTGAGGTTGTGACCATGGGTTTGGAGTTGGTGGTGGACTCCGTGGCTGGTGTGCTTGTAGTTGGATTGGAGTCAGTATTAGAATTCAGGGCAAGAAAGTTAGAAGTCATCGGAGACTCGGCACTCGTAGTTTCATAAGCAAGAGGAGAATGGAAGGTCAGGGACGTGACATTGATTCTCTACCATCAAGAGTTGGAGAAGCTGATACCATGTTTTGAATTAGTAATCTTCACCCATGTGCCAAGACTACAGAATAAGTTTGCCGACGCACTAGCCACTCTAGCATCCATGATTGACATCCCACTCGAGGTCAACATGAAGCCACTGATGATTGAACAGAAGACAAAGCCAGCATATAAGACGACGGCCGCAATTGAGGAGAGTACCGACGGACTTCCGTGGTAATTTGAAATCCAAAACTTTGTAGAGAAAGGAAAATATCCCAAGTTTGCGAGCAAGAAGGAGAAAAGGACAATGCCACGATTATCTACATAGTTTGTCATTTGCGGTAAAAGATTATACAAATGAGGGCATTCTGGGGTTAATAAGCTATGTCAACACTAAAGAAGGCCAAGAGTTGTTGAAAGAGATACACGTAGGAGTCTATGGCCCACACATGAGTGAAACATGTTAGCCGAGAAAATCTTACGACAAGGATACTTTTGGATGACAATGGAGTAGACTGTATACAATTCGTGTGGAGGTGTCAAAAATGTCATATTCACGTAAATCTTATACATGTTCCCCCATCTTAATTGTATAACCTAACGTCCCCATGGCCATTTTTAGAATGGAGCATCGATGCGATCGGCAAGGTAACACCGAAGGCATCAAATGGGCACGAGTTTATCTTAGTGGCCATTGACTATTTTACCAAGTGGGTAGAAGCAGCTTCATACTCAGTACTGAAAGCCACTCATGTTGTTAAGTTCATCAAGCAAAACATCATTTGTTGATACGGGGTCCCCCATGAGATCATCTCGGATAATGGCTCGCATTTCCAATGAGAGGTCTTGGATCTTTTCAAAGAATACCAGATAGTGGCCCACAAGTTCTCACCATATCGACCGCAGACCAACGGCGCAGTCGAGGAAGCAAACAAAAACATCAAGAAGATCCTGCAAAAGATGATCAACTCACATAAGAATTGGCCGGAACATATGCACTTTGGGGATATAGGACGTCAATCAGAACTTTAACGAGAGCTACTCCATACTCTTTAGTGTACGGGATGGAAGCCGTGCTTCCCATTAAGGTGAAAATCCCTTCGCTAAGAGTAGTGGCCGAGGTTGGTATTTCAGAAGCGGAATGGCATAGGAACCAAATGGAAGAGTTGCTCTTGTTTGATGAAAGGAGGCTACAGGTTCTGTTCCATGTACAAGGACACTAGAGGAGGATAGCTTGAGCATTCAATAAGAAGATCAAGACTCGCGGTGTCAGAGAGGGAGATTCGGTTCTTAAGAAAATCAGAGCTCTCATCTTCAACCCCAGGGGCAAGTTCAAGCCAAACTAATCCGGACCATTTCTGATCAAAACCATTATGACTAGTGGTACAGTCATCATTATGAATTTGGATGACAATGTGTTCTCCACACTAGTAAACCTCGACCAACTCAAAAAGTACTATCCTTGTGGTAAAAATAAAGAAAAGATGAAAACTCGCTAAATTGAAAACTGAAAAGGCAACTTAGGCAAAAGTTAGAGCAGCCTGCAAGGCCAAAAACCTAAAAGAAAGATCTTGGCAAAAGTTAGGGCATCACAAAAGGAGAGCGTCAATACCCGTGTAAACCAAGCTCGAACTACGTTATGACCTAATTTCACTTTTTGGGATACGTAGGCAGCTTTTTCCAAGAAGTCCAGCCATATTCTTTGTTTTTAACCATCTTTGAATCTAAGTAAGACCAATACAAATTTATTTCTGAATTTGGATAATAAAGTCATTTAATTGAACCAAAAAATTTTGGATAATTTTGAACCTTCTTTTCATTACTTTAGCTTCAGATTACAAAGTTTTAAAAGTAAAAGGGTGGGCGCACAAGTCCCAAACTCTACAAATAAAATAAAAAAAAGTTATGAAATCTTTAAAACAAAGCAGAAATCCTCAAATCTTCCTCCTTTTTGCTGCCTATTTTCCTTCTTCTTTGTCTTTCTTCTCTCTATCCTGCATCAGCCATGTCTTGTACTCGACAGAAAGCTCGGGACACTACAGCTCTTGTATCTCCATCTGTGAATGAGATGGCCAAGCATCTTAATATAATGCTAGAAATGGGGCCAGCATCGGGTATGAAAATAAACGACCTCGGATACTGGGAAAGATGATCTAACTGTGACCAAACTGCCGCATGATCCGATGAGGATAAAAGAAAGTAGTGTAACACAGACCAACCAGCAAAATACTAGGGTGATCCATGGTAGTCAGAGTCATGGCAGGGATCCGCTACCAAGTTCACTACCAAGTAATATCTGGGCCAGCCAGAGAAGAAAGGTACTATCGCCAGGCTACCTCGGTGTTGCATATCTGATAGTAGGGGTAATAAAGAAAAGCTGCAGCACTGTGCCTATCAGTAGGTGGTTTCTACACAAGATTTACCTTCTCCATTATCAAGATCTACATCAAAAGTTAGAACAGTAAAAGAAAAGCCTTACAATATAACAACAGTCTGATAAAGAAAATGGTTTGAGCTTACCTGAAAAAGCAAGAGGCTGCCAGCAAAAGTAGTGGTCTCATCATGATGAGCAGCATCTAGGCCCAGTAGTTTCTCAGCAAAGACAAGTGGTACAAAGTCCTTCTCCATCCACATTTGACTCGCGATATCAACCCGTGAGCAACTAACTCGCCTGTCAGGAGGGATGAGAAGATACTGGGCAAGAAGGCAGAAACAAAGGGCATAACGACGCTGCAGCTAAAATTCGAGGTCGCTAAGGTTGCCAGTAGGATGGAACCTCTCAATGAGCCATGAAATGTCAAGGTAGTCACCCGTTGTCAGAAGAGAAGCTTATATCCTAGACAAGCCACATAGTTGCATCACCTACTACCGAGCTGAAAGAATGAACGTGGGAACAACAATAGAACTCCGTGAAGTTGAGTCCAGGATAACAGCAAATTCCTCTACAGTCGAGCATAGCTCTTCGAGGTCGAACCCGAAGATGTGGGACCGCGGATCCCATAGTTGGGCAGCAGCTTTCAATAATGGTCCATCAATCTTTATGGCCATTAGAGAAAATAAGGAGTTGATACCAAAAGGGGCAAAGTTTAAACATTCGATATGGGAGAATGCTTCAACCTATGCAGAAAGGGGACTAGCCATTTTAGGATGAGGAGCGACAGAAAATGGGGCCTCCAGGGCTGTATTTATAAAGCATGAAAAGGCTGGAGATCGAAAAAATAGCAAAAAATACAATCAATGTGGCGACCGCCACCTTGGAGTAGGCGACCGCCAACTTGAAAAGGTACCGTACAGTGACATCATCCCTTTGACTAGGCGACCGCCAGGTTGGATGTGGCGACCGCCATGTTGTATTATGGCGACTGCCATGTCAAAAGGTGGTAGGCATGTGTCAGTTTGTGGTTTTTGCATTCTGTGTAAGTTTTGACATTTGTTTCATACATCCAAGACAGTTTGAGTAGAAATTAAAAGAAAATCATATAGCAGATGAACATGTAAAGAAATAAATGGCGCGAAGGCCCAAAAATACATCAAAAGTGGCATAATGTAGCATAATGTAAACTGGGGCACACAGGCCCATAAATGTATCAAAAATAAATGTATGAGAATGTATCATGAAATAAATATAACTGGGGGAGCTCTCTCTCTCTCTCTCAATGGTGCCTTGAGCAGACCCGACGGGAGGAAGGATCAGCCTCGTCCAAGCTGACGTCCTCGAAGAGCCTCTCGACGTCATCGCTGTCGCCACCATCACTGCTAGAGGAAGAAGATATAGCTCTGGAGTGACTCTGGGTAGAAGAAATGGATTACCTAGAGCGAGCTCTAGAGGAGGTGGTGTGGGTGGGGGATACACGGCCTCGAGCGGGAGCTAGGACTGGAGCAGGGGAAAGAGCGGGAGCCTATAGCTGGATGATGATAGCAGGTGGTATTAGAGGCAGTCAAAAGAGAGTAAGACTCAGAACAGAATAATGAAAAAAAGTGCAAAAAAGCGTAAAGAACATTTAAGATACTCACTATAGCCACTGGTGTGAAAGTGATGCCAGCTGCTCGCATAGTGGCATCCATCTGTCGGACCCGTGCCCTCAAGCGGGTAACCATCAGCATTGTACGGTCTAACCATGCCTGGTCAATCTGCAAAGAATAAGAGAGAACTGTTCAAGAGAACTGGATAAGTAAAAAAAAGGGTAAGTAACTAAAGGAAAGGTGAAAGACAAACCTGGCTGATGTCAGCCCTGAACTCCGGTGCTGGCGGAACAGGAACCGACAGAGGAAAAGGGAAGCCATATGCTACGGTTTGGACATCCCATGTAATCTCTGGGCCCCTCATTCCTCCAGTAGCATCACCACCACCAGCAGCAGCACTGGCATCAGTAGCCTCTGGTGCTCGTCCTCTCCTCTTGTCACCAGGGGCAACCAGGCCGGGTCCTAGTGGTCCCAACAAGTGTGCCCAGGCCCGGGCCCAGGCCGTGTAGTCCCCCTCCAGCACCAACAGCTCCGAAGCGTGGGTCCCCACCATCTCCAAGAGTAGGTTGATGTGGCCTAGGAGGTCGGTCCGGTCCATATATACGGGAGGGACCACCGGTATCTGAAAGTGATCAAGGCCGAGCGACTGGTGAACCACTCGCTTCTCCAGATAGTACTCTCTACTGAATGAACCCTCCAACAGGATCTACCTCGAGAGAAGGTCCCGACTGCGCATCAGATCTACGCTGACCCGATTCTCTACCCCTCTCTAGACATCCCAGTGAACCTGCAGCAGTGCAAAGTATAGTGCAATGCAATGAACAGCGAGCAATGAATGCAGTACAGTATGTTAATCAGTGTGTAGTGATCCGTGTGAATAGAAATAATATAGTACAGTGTAGTACAGTGAAGTGGATCGACAGTATATTGAACAGTATGATACAGAGAGCAGTAACTAAAAATACCTGGTCGGGGGTCAGCTGGTCCAATGATACTAGAAAGCGGTCAATGTCCTTCCCCCGAGCATTCTTCCCCTTCAGGGCTCGGAACCACCAGGACGCTCGGGGAATGACTGAAGGGTCTACTGAGGAGATCGCTGGGACATGAAGCCCGAGGAACTCATAAGTCCAAAGCTAAAAAAGAGAAGATGTCAGTGAGCAGATAATAATAGAGAACAAAAATGAATGGAAAAGTATAGAAATTAAATCATACCTCTTAGATCCTCCAGTATTCCCCAATGATGAGCTCCTGGGAGAACCAGGTCAAAGTCCGTGTAAAGTCGTAGAGGGTGGCGAGAGCAACTCCTTCCTATTCAAATGAAGCAACCCGGTCAAGACGACCGAGGGCACCCAAGTAGTGCAAATGTGAGAACAAGGAGGTACCGAACATATACATTAGAAATCCCCGAGTGACCCACTTGATGTGGTGGGGCTCGATACAGTGGAAATGGCATAAGCGCTCAAAGAACTAGGTGTTTCGGACCTGGTCCCTATCCATCTGTGCGGGGATAGCTCCAAGAAAATACATCAGCGCGTCAGCAGAGCAGGTGACCAATGGATCAAATAGAATGGGGCCTCCTCCTACTTGAATGCCGGTGATCAACGAGTAGTCGAGAGGCGTCAATGTGACCTCGAATGTGGTGAAGTGAAAGGTGTTGGTGGTATCCCACCACTGCTCAGCTAGAGCTGTCAGCCAGACCCAATCATTGCTCGTCTTACCCAACAGGGGTATGAACCAAGCAAAGCTGGAGGCATCGATAATAGTCCAGCTGGGAGCCAGGAGGGCATCATACCACTCCAACACCTCTCTAGAGGTAGAGCCACCAAAGCCTCTGATATAGTGACCAGCCTAAAAATAAGAAGACAAGCAAAAAATGTATAAAGAACAGATCAAGCAAGAGATATGCAGAAAATGGCTGAAAGCAATAAAAGCCTTAGGTTTGTGTGTATGTGATGACCCTTCGGTTTTCTCAAGCCTTAAAAGACTAGGCACCCTAAGCCCTGATGAGCAAGGCAAATCTCTCAAGCTCTAGAAAACTAGGCACCCTAAGCCCTAGTGAGCCAAGCAAATCTCTCAAAGCCCTAAAGATTAGGTACCCCAAGCCTTGGTGCACCAGACAAACCCTGCATGTCCTAGTAGAAGACCAAGACCCTCAAGCCCTAATGATTAGGCACCCTAAGCCCTGGTGAGCTAGGAAAATCTCTCAAGCCCTAGAAGACTAGGCACCCCAAGTCCTGGTGGGCCAGGCAAATCTCTCAAGCCCTAGAAGACTAGGCACCCTAAACCCTAGTGAGCCAGGAAAATCTCTCAAAGCCCTAAAGATTAGGCACCCCAAGCCCTGATGCGCCAGGAAAACCTTACACGTCCTAGTAGAAGACTAGGAATCTCAAGCCCTAAAGATTAGGCACCCCAAGCCTTAGTGAACCAGGCAAATCTCTCAAAGCCTTAAAGATTAGGCACCCCAAAGCCCTGGTGCGTCAGGCACATCTTGCACGTCTTAGTAGAAGACTAGGAACCCTAAGCCCTGGTGCGTTAGGCAAATCTTGCACGTCCTAATAGAAGACTAGGAACCATAAGCCCTGTGTACCAGACAATACTTTATAACGCTAGGTTCGTGTGTAAGTGACGATCCTTTAGTTTTTGTACGTCCTAGTAAAAGACTAGGAACCGTAAGCCCTGGTGTGCCAAGTAAACCTCAATCATTTTATGTTAATCATTCTTCCTAAGAAAATCAGAAAAAAAAAATCACTATGATATTTGTGTTTTGCCCATTTTGCCTTATATTTTAAAAAAAATTTCTAATTTTCTATAATTTTCAAAAATTTTGCCAAGATTTTTTTTAAAATTCTTCCCTAACTTTCGAAAAAAATTTCTTAAAGTTTTTAAGAATTTTTGAAAATTTGCCCCGATTTTGATAAAATCTCTTTAAATTTTCTAAGAATTTTTGAAAATTTGTCCCAATTTTGAGAAAACAAATTTCTAATTTTTTTAAGAATTTTGAAAATTTGCTCCGATTTTGAAAAAAAAAATCCCTAATTTTCTAAGAATTTTTTGAAGTTTGCCCCGATTTTGAAAAGCATACTTCTAATTTTTGGGATTTTCAAAAATTTTCCTGATTTTTCTAGATTTTTTTTGAAAAATGCCCCTTAATTTTTTAGAGTTTGTAATTTTTAAAAATTTGTCCTAGATTTTAGAAGTTTCGACAAAATTCCCTCTAATTTCTAGAATTTTTGATAAAAATTCTCCCTTTAGTTTTCATGCCCCAAAAACAAAAATAAAAAAACTTCCCCCCTTAGTTTTTTTTGTTTAGCTCCAAAAATAAAAATGATGAAACAATCCCTCAGTTTTTATGTTTTCCTAAAATTAAAATTAAGCTTTTTATTTTTGTGATTTTTACTAAAATAACCGCCTCTTTTATTGTTTGTTCAAACCTTAGTGTCCCTACTGTTTTAATCTCCATTGCACGAGTACCTAAGCTAAGATTTATAGTACATATCTCAAACATTCACACAGCAATCATCATTCATCATCATCATCATCACATCATATCATATCATCATGGGGATCCTAGGCATGCATCTACATTTGATATATCATAAAAATACGCTTTGATATTGAGCAAGTAGTGATAGAAAACTTACCGATGGGCGCTGGTGAGAGATGTAGTGGTCCGGCTCCCGAAGAAGGACATCGGCTGCGATGGAGTCAGTAGGTGGCTTGTAGCGCTGCATCCCACCAAGAACCAAGCGGTGGGGGACCAGACGTAGGTGTGTGGATTGAAGGGCGCTGAATGGCCCTTCCCAGCATCGGGATCAAGGAAATCGGTCATCTCGACCTCAGCAGCAGCATATGCAGCTGCCTATACTTCGACAGCTGCACGTGCCTCCTCCTCAGCGATACGGCGGGAAGAACGCTCCGCCTCAAACACGAGGGTATCCATCGCACCAACGCAATGGAAGGCTGAGTGGTGGTGGCCCCGCCGGCAGGAAGGCTGGAGGTCGTGCCTCTGAGAGTCCTCATAACGGAGCTCTCACTCGTGGATGAGCCTCGGATGGCTCCTGTGATATCCTCAAGGTAGTCGTGGCCCGCTATGTTAGAAAAATGAAAGGGAAAAGCTTGAAAGTCGCAAAGAACGAGAGGAAAGCACAAAGGGTTGAGAGAGAGCTGAGGATGTTTGAGAGATAGAGGGAGAGTAAGTATGTGAAAAATTAGCATAGTCCGTGCACACTTGGAGGCCTTATACGCGTGGGGAGTTGGCGGTCACCACCTTTAGGGTTGGTGACCGTTAGGTTTTCCAAGGGTTTCATGGCGACCGCCAGGTTCAAGGGGTTTTGATTATGGCGACCGTCATATCAGAAGGAAAACAGCTTGGCGACCACTAATATGTCAAGCGTCGCTTCATATGTCTTGGGGCCAGGACCTGGCGACTGCCAGGTCAATGGGTCATTATTACTTTGGGGGCTGTTTGGTTTTGTTTTGTGTGTATTCATTTTATGTGTTTAAGTGTTTTATTATGTGTTTTATGGTGTGTATGCGTTTTTCAAATATTAGTAAGTTTTCAAAAATAATTTGTTAGCGCAAATAATTTTCAAAATTTGTTCTGTGGATTCCTCCCGATAAATTTAATTTTAAACCGTGACTTGGTTTTTAATTATTTTTATCCCGTGTTTCATTCCGAATTTTTAGGTCTTGACTCGACCTATTAATTTGTGGTCTCTCTTTCTGATGAATTTAATTGTAAGCCGTGACTTGGCTTTTAATAATTTTTATCCCGTGTTTCATCCTGAATTTTTAGGTCTTGACTCAACCTATTAATTCGTGATTTCTCTTCTCGATAAATTTAAATTTAAGCTGTGACTTGGCTTTTAATTATTTTTATCCTGTGTTTCATCCCGAATTTTTAGATCTTAACTCGACCTATTAATTGTGATCTTTACTTCCGATAAATCTAATTTTAAGCCGTGACTTGGGTTTCAATTTTTTTAATCTCGTGCTTCGTCCCGAGTTTTAGGTCTTGACGCGACTTATTAATTTGTAGTTATCCTTTCTAATAAATTTAATTTTAAGCTGTGACTTGGCTTTCAATTATTTTTATCTCATGTTTCGTCTCGAATTTTTAGGTCTTTTTTAAGATTTGACTCGACCTATTAATTCGTGATCTCTCCTTCCGATGAATTTAATTTTAAGTCGTAACTTGGCTTTCAATTATTTTTATCTCGTGCTTCGTCCCGAATTTTAGGTCTTGACTTGACCTATTAATTCGTAGTTATCCTTCCCGATAAATTTAATTTTAAGCCGTGACTTGGCTTTTAATTATTTTTATCCCGTACTTCGTCCTGAATGTTTAGGTCTTGACTTGGCCTATAATTCGTGGTCTCTCATTCCGATGAATTTAATTTTAAACCGTGACTTGGCTTTTAATTATTTTTATCCCGTGTTTCATCCCGAATTTTTAGGTCTTAACTCAACTTATTAATTAGTGATATCTCTTTTCGATAAATTTAATTTTAAGTCGTGACTTGGCTTTTAATTATTTTTATCCCGTACTTCATCCTGAATTTTTAGGTCTTTGCTCGACCTATTAATTTGTGGTCTCTCTTTCTAATAAATTTAATTTTAAGCCGTGACTTGGCTTTTAATTATTTTTATCCTGTACTTCATCCTGAATTTTTAGGTTTTGGCTCGACCTATTAATTTGTGGTCTCTCTTTCCGATAAATTTAATTTTAAGCCGTGACTTCGTTCTGGATTTTTAGGTCTTTATTCGACCTATCAATTCGTAGTTCTCTCCAAATAAGGATGATTTCAAAGTATTGACTCGATTTTTTAGTTATTCTTATCCTATTATTGTTTCGAGTTGTTGGGTCTTGACTCGACCGATCAGTTCGTTGTTATCTTTTCAGTTAAGATAATTTCTAGGATCTTAACTCGATCCTTTTGATTATCTTATCCCTAGCTGAGTTCTTAGATCTTGACTCGATCTTTGACTTGTTCATTCCCTTGAGATCTTGACTTGATCTTTAGAAGTTGTTCGATCATACTAGTATCTACATCATGTTAGCATCCGTTTATGTTAGCATCCGCATCATATTGCATCCCTGCATTTTGCCTCAAGAACTACATTTTGGTCTAATTCCTAGCAAATGGGTACGTAGGCAGCTCAATGAAAATTCGAGTATGACCAACATCATATGCATGCATATGTGTTTGTGGCCTAAGATTGACGGCTTGGTCAAATGGCTGTTGTCTCTAGATCTTTGATATAATTGCATCACGCGTTGTTATGCAAGTTATATCCAAGAAGTGCAACTGTAGATGCCCCAATTTGACCTCGCCCAATCTTAAGTAAATCCGATGAAGAAAATGTTGGAATGGTCCCTCGGTACGATCCTCTAGAAATGATCCAAGCTTGGTATTGAACCCAATCATCAAAACCTTCATACCAATGAAATCTTTTTGAACCACCAACTCCAAATTACTGGCGACCGCCAATAGAACCATTTGAAAACTTTCACTTTTTTTAGCCACCGCCATGATCATTTTGGCGACCGCCAATAGAACCTCTTAGAAACCCTAACCCAAAGTAGCGACCGCCAACTTTTATTGTGTCGACCGCCAATAGAACTTTTTGGAACCTTTTCAAACATGGCGACCGCTAACTCATGGCGACCGCCAACTCTAAATGACCTAACGTGTCCCAAAACGTGTCAGCATCTCATTAATTAAAGAATTCTATAAATACCATATCCCAGTGCACGCTTTCATGACATAATTTTAGAGAGAAGAGGAGAATTTTAGAGAGAGAAGCTCTGTGAGTCACCGAACGAGTCCGATCCCTGACGCCGAAACCCTACTGAAGTACCGAGAACCGAACCCCTGATATCGAGATTCTAAAACCCTAGCTTGGATCATCATTCGGGGATCGAATTGCCCATCACTATTCCCCGACTCGAGGATTCCTTACCAATTCAAGTATTTTGTTTGGATCTCTGGTTCTTCTAACTTCATCTCCTACCTTTTTGGACTGACCGGGTTAATTTGATTGTTTCATCCATTACATTGTTTATATAGTTGTCATAATCATTTTTAATGTGTTTAATTTGATAAAGTAGCCATTCTTAGCTTGTTTAGTTTATTTGCTTACTTGCATTAAATTTGTTAATACATTAAATAGTGCTAACATAATTCAGCAATACGACTAAACGATGTCGTTATTATTATAATTCAAACACTTACATACATATAGTTGTAATTATCAATATTACACCCATTTATTACTAGTATTTTATTCTCTTTTTTTTTAATGTTAGTTTAATTTTTCCTTACTAGCATTCTATTTCTTTTTCTTTTCTTTTTCTTTTAATGTTAGTTTAATCTTTCATTTAATACTTATGTTCTATTTTGTTTTTCTTTTCTTTTAATGTTAGTTTAATTTTTCTTTACTAGTATTTAATTTTATTTTTTTTTCTTTTAATGCTTGTTTAAATTTTCATTTAATGCTAGTATTTTATTTTTTTTCTTTTCTTTTTTAGTTTAATCCCTCATTTAATGCTAGTATTCCATTTATTTCCTTCTTCTTTTTTTATTCTTTTAATGATAGCTTTATTTTGCTTTTATAGTACCTATTTTATTTATTTATTTATTTTGTTAAACTCAAAAATCACAAAAAAAAATTTAAGCTAGTTTTCACCTTTAAATATTAATATAATTTTGTCTTCTTATAGTAGTTTAACTCTCTTTTGTTTTCTTTTTGTTTTCTTCTCTTTTATTTTATTTAAAAATATAAAATTCTTATTTTGGCTTAGTTTCTCTTTTGTAAGTTTTCTCTTTATTTTTTTTAAAATTAAATCTTCAAATATTCTCTTATCATGTTAACACATAAAGCACTTGTTATTAATTTCATTATTTTTACTTGGTAAATTTTATTTATATATAGGATTTTCTCATATTTTTTTGTTTTAGTTATACTTTTAGATAAATTGATAATATGCATGTTTAGTATGTTAATTTAGTTTGAGGTTGTATTCATAGCAATTCATGTATATTTTTTATTTTAATTCATATTTTTTTCTTTTTAACTCTTTATCGAATGTGAGTGTACTTCATGTATCCTTTAATTAAAAATTGCATGCAGTATGACTTAAAATTTTGTTTTCTTATTTGCTTTATTTTGGTATTTTATATACATATTTACGTGTTTTCTATAATTGATTTTAGATGTTCTTTTTTTACCTCTATTTTTTATATTTGCAAGCATTTGAGAAATTTTATTAAGAACTAATGATAATTAGTAGAGTCTAACCTTACGGTTGGGCGAATGGGGTGCCTAACACTTTTCTCGATTCGTACCTTAACCCCCGAACCCTTTTTATCTGGTTAAGCGTTTTAAAGATCAATAGCCATTTTTATTTTTCTTGGTTTTTCTTAAAAACTAAGTGATGACTCCATTTTCAACAAAAAGAGATTTTTAAAATTTAGCATTCAATGTGTTAAAATATTTTCAAACATCCTTTGAATTCTCATATTTTTGACCTACCAAAAATTCTAAAATCTCGGCGCCATACCCCTGGCACGAATACCAAGGATTCGCTGTCAGTTTGTTAAAAATCGAGCCCCGAGCCCATCAAAATCTAGAGAGAAAGCAGAGGAAATGAAACTTAGCCAAGAAGAAATAATTTTCCAAAATATCTCCAGGCTCCTGCTATTTATAGGCCACGGCAAAAATAGGGGTCAATCGATTGGATGAGGTTATTAGAAACACAAAAATGGCCCACCACCACAGGTCAGTCGATTGGACTCCAAATCCAGTCGACTGGATCACCTTACTGCCATCCCAGTTGACTGGATCACCCAGTCCAATCGACTGGACGACGGAGATAAACATCTTTAGCGACGGAATAGGTTTTTCAGCCTTAGACCAAACCAAATATCCCCTTTTTTGAACCTGTACCAGCACCGAACACCTACGCACATACTGTTCTACTAGAAAGAAAGAAAAACCAAACACACAGAGGTCAAGGGTTAAGTTCAACTCTGTCAACACTTAAATCATTCAAAAATAAAATAGATTGGGGTCTCACAACTCTCCCTCTTTTAAAGAAAATTTGTCCCCAAATTTCAATACTGAAACTCAAGCCAAGCACCATCCTGCAACCATCGACAATCTTTGATGCGAACCTAGCAACACTGTACAACAGCAAAAATGTCCCAGCAACTGAAACCCCAAAATCGTCGTCACAAAACTGATACCAAGAATACAACCATCGTCACACAAGGTAAACACGACGTGAAGAATTAACCTCTATACAGACTGCTCGCACGGGCAAGTTCTACTGACACTACTATCATCCAGGAAACGTCCATAAACATTGGGTCATGATTTAACTCACGTTGCCAAACCTAAAACAGAACACTAACCACTTGCTGAACACAAACCATCCCAGCGACACTCGCAAAACAAGAGACCAATCAACCATGGAACTTAATCCCAAACACTCTCTATTCTAAGACATAGAGACTATCACCCTCGTTCTTACTGCCATATACTGGCTCAATCTCACCCCACAATACACACCAAGGACCATCTCCATGAGTTCAAACACACGACGTTGAACCTTGATATCAATCACGCAAAGTCACATACTGCACGTACTAACTTTACTCGAGTTCTAACGATCACCAGACGACCACCGACTTTAATACCACATCATGACCAGCAACTCTGCTGATGCTAACAATGCCATCTCGAAGCTGACACAACGCCCATCCACGAGCAGCAACACGAACATCCAACTCCAGAGAGAAGCTCACTTAACTCACCTGGAATGACAAAGAATGCATTCCATCTAAACCTTCATCCTCTATCTGATCTTCCATCATGAATCACAAGTCTCACCCTATAGAACACTAGGCGACACACCGACATCACAGCCACAAGTCACCTGACCCCAACGACTCACTTGACCAAACACATCACGCAGACAGAACATCTCATAGGTATCCAATACCCTATACAAACCCAACCATAGCTCCCATGTAACAGCACTTCACTACACATTACTACACAAGTCAACATCTCGCCATCAAATCACTGAAACCAAGACTACAGACCAATCTCACATCAAACATGATCACCGTCGTCTGACAAAGCAAACGTGATAACTGTCATCCGACATCAACTCCAACTCATAACACATACATCAATTCCTTGAGTCCACAATAGCATAACATTGGTGTCTTGGGTCTAAGTTTTGCTTGGACCCAAGACACCAAGAAAAACTTGTGACTTACACTTAGCAATTTTCTCACATCTAGAACTCATCACGGCCCTTCTGTTCCCAACCAAACAATCGCATCGGTCCGAATAAACCAAGGCAACCAAGGCTTCCCAAATTTCGAATCCTTTCTGACTCTTACTTTGCCACGTTCTCAGGATCACCATTCAAACAAATAGTTATGCTAAAACGCAGCAGTTACCACAGTCGACAACCACTCCTCAACTCCAAAAACTCTAAGCAGTTCAAAGTCTCAAACAGAACCCAAATCCAGACTCACAAAAGTTTATCAAAAACCCACCACGTGAATATCACAACCGCACAGTTCTGACCAAATTTCCACTCTACCAAGAGCTAGAAGTACAACTATACCCACACAATCCAGAACGAGCTATAAACAATGGTTAACGATTCCCAGCTGATCACTGCAGAAAAGAATCTCTGCGTCTTAACACTTACTCTCTTCTTGTCCACAAGAACAAGTACAAGCATTCTTGGTCCACTAACCTAACCTCACAGGGAACACATTCCAAATGGTTCAACCACCATACAAAATGAGCCATACTCAAACTAGGTTACCACGACCTACTCGGTTTACCACACTCATACGTACTCCTTTACGGTCTTTCACTGTGGGATAATACTAACCCCATCATGCGATTCTTTACGGTCCCTAACTGCGGAAGCAATCGGATCCCGAATCACACACAGATGTCTAGATATAGAACATCTCGTACCACGCGTTGAAGCCACAAAGAAGTCGTCATATAATCACCTAATCCCAGCGAGACAAGCTTTCAAGGGACAACTCCAAGGATCATAACACGAATATGAAATTCACAGAGATTTTCACAATCTCATAACACTACCAAATTTGAACCAATCAAGAACCCGACATCTCCATCTAATTGAGATAAAATAACTCACACCAGATAATCTTCTACAAGGAAACTCTCTCTCCATCCAAATGAAAGAAAAAGGTCAACAAAACCCATGACCCAACCTCAGCGTAACTGGGAGTACTCATCGACACTTGGTCTTCAAAGAACCCTGTAAACCTTACCTTGAAGCCACATCAACCACAGTCAAATAGCTACCGTCAGCCACAATCACGGTACTCAAAACATCCGCTACACTAAGCTCTCAATGCTCAGACCAAATTCGCACACACATCCCATAAGTCTACAAGCTCATCACTAATCATGCATAGAGACACATGGCAACATTCTCATCGCACCAAAATAGCTACTCACCGAACTCCTACTAGGAAAACCTAATTCTAGGACCTTTATCCAGAGTTACTAATTTGATATCCTGATATCCCACATCGAAAAGGGATAAGGAGTTCCTGGGCTATAAAAAAAAATCTTAGACCCTTACATTCAATGAGACCTTTTCCCAGGTGATAGAAATCCTAGCAAAACTCCACCATTAAGCGTGCTTAGGTGGGAGCAATGCAAAGATGGGTAACCTCCTAGAAAGAACAAAACCGTGAAGGCTTTGCCCAAAGTGGACAATATCGTTGTCATGTGAATGGTCGGGGTGTTACAGATGGTATCAAAGCCGACTCTCCTCACCTCCGAGTGTGGGCCCCTGCCGTCTCGCGTGACACGTGGCAGGCTACTGAGTGGGCAGGTCGATAAATGACTAACAGGCTACTAGATCTGGCAAGCTACTGCATAGGGACGTGCAGCCCTAAGGGAGATAGATTGTGATATCCTGGTATCCCACATCGAAAAGGGAGATAGAGTTCCTGAGCTATAAAGAAAAAACCTTAGACCCTTACATTCAACGAGGCCTTTTTCCAAGTGATAGAAACCCTAGCAGAACTCCACTATTAAGCGTGCTTATGTGGGAGCAATGCAAGGATGGGTGACCTCCTGGGAAGAACAAAATCGTGAGGGCTTTGCCCAAAGAAGACAATATTGTTTTCATGTGAAGGGTCGGGGTGTTACAGACTTAACTGTGGCATAACTTGTGACACCCCGTTCCCCGGGCATGTCAGGACATATGTCCTTTATAAAGGACATATGTCCTGACATGCCCGGGAAACGGGGTG